>CCAG010017718.1:0-16385 GCA_001077435.1 Glossina morsitans morsitans | reverse complement strand
CTAATTGTTAGCATAAGAAACGTTAAATTGTCAGAACAAATTATTACAACATTATCTCTGCAAAAAAAAAGAAAAAAAAGTAAAAGAAGCGTAAGATATGGAGTCAGAGAAAAACAGGGGAGGAAGAAAAGACTTTAATAATGCATGGCAGCGAACATTGTTCATAGCATTTGCATTTAAAAAACACAGACAGCTGATAAATTGTGCCATAATCGATTTTTGTATTCATTTCGCAGGGATTGAGGTACACCAACATTATCATATCGTATGTAACACCTAGGCATATATGTTTATGAAACCCCTTTATATGTATTCATATATATATAAAATTGATCATCATGAAAATATGTTGAATTTGAAGGCTGTCTGAGCTGACGTCCAGCTGTTATCAGAATTGTGCCTAAAATTTGGGCGACGGCTTGAGCTTTTGTTACTGTCATCCATATTGGCTGAACGTATCTACGAACCATCTTGCAATCTTAGCTAAAACATCAAAACCAAGGCAAATAAGAATTCGTCAGTAACACAGGTACATAGGTAAGGCCCATAAGTAATTATGATAAATTTTTGACTTTTTGATGTTGGTCGCATTAAGAAAGCTGAAAATTTCGCTAATATTCACTCAATCGAAAATCGAAAACAGCTCTCCATTCTCTCTTGACTACCATTGACCTATTTTCATAAAAGTTACAGAAGAGTTCAGTTTATCTCATCTGATAATTCGCTTAAAATAAACAATAAACACGCAATAATGAATGTAAGGAAACTTGACGTGACATGACGTAGACAATATGTAGAGAAAACATTATGTAGACAGTACTTGAAGAAAAAGTCCATGATACGTATTAATTAACCCAATTAATCTGAGCTTTAAGCTTGAGCGCAGATAGACAGACAGTGCATGCAGAACATGTGAAGAAAAGATTGGCAATATTATAGGGAATGCAAAGACATTTCGTGTAAACTATGTAGAAAATAGAAAAAGACAGATGTACTTGTCGATGTCATAGTAAATTAAGACAAGCAACTATGTAAGCAAGCTATGTAAAGTGAAATTCAAGATATGTACTGTGATGTGTTTCTGTTCAGTGTGTAAAGTGCTCAGAATTCCTTTTGGATCTTTCGATTGTTACACGATTTCTAAGCCTTTGTCCAATTCATTCATTTTCGTTTGAAGCTTGAACACATTTGATGAAACTCATGTCTGTCTAATCCACAATAAGATTATTGTCATGCATTTAAATTGATTTATTCTTCTTCTTCTCTTTCCTTAAAAGAAGCAGTGCGGTATGCACTTGTGGTGGTACCTGGTCTGTTTTTTTTTTTTCACTTCCAATTATTAATGCTGACTGACAGTCGCAACTATAAATTGTGTCTTTGATATGAATCTTCAAACTATTTAAAATTTCATCATCATCAGTGCAGTGGTATGTGTGTTGAAATTGTTGTGATTTTTAATTAAAAAAACTTATTGTATTCGTATCACGTGTGCATACGTACGTACGTACGTACCCATCAAATCTATGTTAATTGTACAAATTCCTGATTGACTTAGTCTCTTGGGGCAACCATAGACACTATAACACATACATATACATATATACATATTAATCATTTTCTTACTTTCAAATTTTTCAATTGTTCAATTGCAGGCATAGGCGAATGAATAACTGAGGAATAGCTGAGTGAATGAGTGAATGAATGAATGAATGAATGCCTTTGAATGAATTAATTATTATAAAATTATTGAAAAAATATGAGGTTTAATAACACGAAAGAAATAAGTTTTATGTAACTATGCTTGTTATTATTAAACAAATGGAAATGCTTTAGAGTTTTATTGCACCATTTCCCTGAAAAAAAAGAAGAAACACGAAGACATACTTATTTTCTTGTTGCTGGGAATTTACAAGCGAATAACTGAACACAATTGATTAACAGTGAAAAGCGAATAATGTTTGAAGCTAAGACAAGACCTTCACTTACCCTCTTAAAAAGGTGTTAAATGCTGTAAGTGCTGGATCAGTCCTTAACGATTAAGATAAAGGAAAAGAAAAGGAAAAACAAACTATCTGTCGAGTTGCTTAGTTAATCAAAGGAATGTGCGACAAGACCTTTATTCACATATTTTGCATATAGTCATTTAATCTGATTAGATTTGTATCACTATTCCAAGTAAAGTATGAAAAACGCTTCACACAAAGTATCTAACCTTTTGAGGCTACTTGTGTAAGCTGCCATTTTCTTAATATTGCCATCAAAACGAAAGTGTTTCTCATAGAGGCAATAAGTTGTACTTTTCGAACACATGTTAATCAGAGAGAAAGTCCGAAAAAAGCTTGTTTATGCAAGGGGGATAGATAATGAGTACAACGAATTTTCGAGTCATCCCAGGGATTTATTTTGCTAATGCGTACTTTCTCTGAAGTTGTAAATTAACAAGGGAATCTTCTCGTCGAAAGAATAGAACCTTTAAAACCCTTATTACTACTTGTTGTAGATTTATAGGCATACAGGTCCTCGATAATGTTAAGTTTGCTTATGATCGGTCGCAAATGGTACAAATTTGCTCTGATTGATAGAAAGAATTTCATTTCCTATAATTATAAAGTTATTTATTGTTATTATACCCTACACCAGTTTTGATATCAGGGTATACTAAGTTTATGTGAATGTATGCAACACCCACAAGAACTTGAGAGAGATGCACCTTTTATTACATCGATCTATTCGAAATCACTTTGTGAATCGATCTAAGTTTGTCTGCCCGCTTGCTCGTCTGTCCATCTTATTTTCGTTTGTTCAACTTACAGGCCGCAATTTTTGATGACATTTGGTCCAATTAGGACAGTTATTAAAAATGGTTCGGATCGGACCACTTTCTCGACCATTTCCCGTATAAAGCCTTACCTTAAAACAATGGGTGTATGAATAATTGTAGGGCGGTGTATGGCGTTTAACGGTGAGCTGTTTCCCACTATAGGGTTTTTGTTGTTTAATATAATTTTATTAGGTGTGTTAATAAATTCTCCGTATTGAAACTGACTCATTTCTTCTCAAACCTTAGGCATGTGTTGCTTAGATGTTTATGTACGTACGGTATAAGTTCCCGCTATTTACAAGCTGTGTCGTTCAGTGCACACACAGCGTAAAGAGATGCAAGATGAAAGGCAAAGGGACAATATATGTGTACATATAATGTAATTATTTACACTTTTATGATATATAAAGTACTATGGCCAAAATTCATCTATCTTGACCTCGCAGTAATCTAGTTTTTCTGGCATATTTATTAAGAACTGCGTCCTGATATTAGAAACATTGATATTATTCCTCAAAAGAAAAGGCTTCATATTTCTCAGCGTTTCTCAGACGTTATACCAGAAATATATAAGTATGCATGACAGTATGCCAAATATCCACCTTAACCTTGGCAGTAGAAGAGATCCAACTATTGTAGCATATCTATTCAGAGCTGCAACCTAACATCAAAAATATTGACATTATTCCTTAGAAGAAATATTCCTTAGAGTGTAGCGTATCCAAGAAATTACACCGGAAATACAAGAACACTAATATCTGAGTCATTTCTAACTGTAGACGTAACAAAGATACTCAACGAGTAATAATCTGCTTCGAATACTTGACTAATTTAGCTAACGAACTTCACAAATCGCAATGTGAATCGAAACTAATTTATCTTGAAATCGTCCAATACTTCCTGCTGCCAATTAGATTATAATACCTTACAAGTCATTGTAAAGCAATTGCTGCTGTGACTGACTTTTATTTTGCAGTAACCATGAAGCGAATAATGAAACAACACTTGACAGCTAAATATTTTCTCACAGTAAAAATTTGTAGCAAATTACTTATAAATCATATTAAAATGTTTAATGAAAACAAATACAAATCTGAAGATAATTTTTTCTCTCTCTCTCTCTCTCTCTCTTGTTCCCCGCCAGCAAATCTCTAGACAATTATCAGCTTAAGTTATTTAAAGATACGTTTGTATTCGAAATTTCTGTCGATTAGCAAAAAAAATTAAAAAAAATGTGAAATTTAACAGACAAATCAAAAACTAAAGACTTGGTACGCGATCACACCTTAACCGTAATAACCGGTAATAAAAACCAAAGCAAATATTAAAAAAAAAAAACAAAAAAGAAACATCGAAAGACAAATAAAAACTACCGTAAATTTTTGTTTTTTTTTTTTTCCTTTTTGTTTTTGTTGTAACCGTTATTGAAGGCTGAAAGTATACTGACTTTTTTACTCCAATCGTAACATTTCCAGACACAAAAAACGCATCTGAGATAAACTAAAGTTGCGCGTACACCCCGTTGAACGTTGCACCTAAACTTGCGCTTGGATATTTTTCATGAATTTAATTATATCTCATCCGCTTGAGTGGACGAGTAAGCCCAGGGTCACGAAATCACTGGTCGCGAGTCCAAATCTCAAGCGCGGTATAGACGAGCATTTGATCCAAGTTATCCGGCGCCCTTGAAGTCTATGCTTTGTAAATTTATTGACAAAATATATAGACAATACCCGTCTGTCCATCTGTCTTCCCATCCATGATTTGCCCTATGCCCTAGTATGACGCTGAAAATTCAAAACTCATTGCATATGTTCTTATCTGTAAATCATAAAAATGATGCGTAAAAGGGCGTGATCTGCCCACGAACTTATGTGAATTTGTAAAAGATTTAAAAAAAGGTTAAGCATTTTATGACAAATAATATTCACAGACAATAGGTGTTTGGATTTGAAAAAATTATTGAAGAGACGATCAGCGCAATCTGTTGATTAGTGCGATCTCAGCTATCAAAAATTCTGTACCTGAGCGTAGTGATGGGTATCCAAGATTCGTTTCAAGAACGTATTGTTTTTGAATTAAGGCCTTTGATAATAACAGGAAATTTATGGTTATTAGTTTACATAAAAAATTTGAACATATTTATAAATAATTTTCAAAACCCACTGGAAAAAGAAAACATTAGACAAATTTTCAAGTTTTTCTTTTCAGCTTTAAATGAATTCTGAAATCTTTGTAGAATTATTTTTTCTTTTTTAATTTATTTATTACACACAGACATTAATTAATAGTTGTGTCAAGTTTCTCTATCTAGGAAATATCCACAATTTTATGCGCATTACAACAACTTTCCATTTCAATATGTTTTTCAATATTGTTTTTTTTTTTTTTTATTTATGAATTTTTTGTAAGTTTATCTCATTTCTCATGCTCTACATAGTAATAATTGCGTTCGTAAGACTTCTCGTTTTATGCAAATCTCCCCGTATTGCAAACCGGATTAAAGTAGAAGAAAATGAAAATGTAACAAGTAATGCAAAAAGTTGAACGAAAATATTTTATGATTATTTACGTTAAAGTTCGCTAAAAGCATCCTGTAGTGAGTATCGGACAAAGCAAACGCCATCAATAGCAGCAGTAGCAGATAACCACTTGTTGTTATTGTTGTGTTGTGTTGTGTTGTGCTGTTTACTAAGAAATACTTTTACTTGTTATGATTTTCGTTGTTATGCAGCCTTGACACATATTCTGAAAAGTATTTTTCCGCCATGCACACACACACACATATATATATATATATATGCATACAGAAAACTCAAACAACTGGCAACAACTTTACGCAGACAGGCTGCAGAAGAAATGCAATTATTTAAGTCTTGAAAATCACAACAAAAGGAAAAACAATAATAATAATATACATATATATATATATGTATATGTAGGTGTGTATATATATATATATATAGGTATATATGCTATGTATATGTAATAATATGTCTAATACATAAACATCAGGCAGACATACTTGAAATGACAACTTATTTACTAGTCAAAGAAACAAACAAACAAACCAACAAACAAATAAACAAACAACAGCGACCACGATGATCTTTAGCTTTACGTTTACCACTACAATTAAAGAAACAATGATAGATTGTCTTGCATTACTGTGGTTGCTTGGTTTTTATCAAATCTTCATAATTACCTACAAAATCAAACGCGCACACGCTCATACATACAAACTAAGTTATCTCGACGCCGACATACACTTATACAATGAAATTATGCATATACTATAGATCAAGAAGTGCCGGGTATTATATGCATCTAGAGTGCTATGCTAATGAAAAATGTAGATCCGATATCTTCGGAGAGAACTGGTTTCTCTTAGAACAAATGTTTTAATATTTGGTTATGCCGAAGATTGGTTGTTGCGATCTTTTCTCCTACACATTGCAAAATCAATCAAACGATCTCTTCCCTATGTGAACTTCATCGTGAAGTTGGAGAAGGCTTGCAAAAGTGAAGTTCTCTCAAGAACATGGCTACACTTTTAGCGTGAAGTGTATGCTGAAAGTACAGTGAAAACGCGGAGGGATTAAAAACTTGCCCGATCCTAACCGACCAGCACCTTGATGCCAAAAGTGCAATGTGCAGATAAGACATATGGTGTCAAAAAATGTTCCTTTAAGTTCGAAGGAGAAATCTTAGATCATCCCTTGAATTCGCTGGCAACATTTTGTAATTATGGGTCTAGGACTCATTCCAGACAATCATGTGCGGAATAAAATCAATTTGCTGTTATCTGTAAGGCGGTTAAATAAAGACCGCTCGCGGGATTTCGTCGTTTAAATTTCGGGTTGATTGACACTACAAACGAGACTTTAAAGATATGCTTCAAATAAAATCTGGCGAAGAGTTTGAAAAAGTAGTTCTTTCGCGATGAAGAAAAAAAAAATCCTTCATTTTTAATAAATCCCAAGACTTTTTCGCATACATATCTACACTTGTCTACACCAACCGGTAAAAAGTTCCCTAACATATCACTTTTTTGTTTTTTTTGTTTTCGCTTTTGTTTTCTTTTACGGATTTTAATGCAATTTAATGCAGTTTTATTTGCTCTCAGCATATATATGTATAAATATAGCAACAGCTGCAGCCGCACTAGCAATAGCAACAACAATTTTAACAACCACATACGTGTACATTACAAATGTAATGTAGACGAAAGAAGGCAAAAACAAAAAAACAAAAAGAAAAAAGTTGTTCAGGAAATCATCTTTTAACCTGTTTGTGCCGATAGCATTCTCTCATTGTCATGACTTGTTAAAGTGTAATGCCCTGTTTTTCAGTTTTTCTGTTATATTTTTTCTTCTTCTTCTTCTTCTTTGTATTTATAAATGTCGCTGTTTTTATCTTACTTCGTTTTAAAATGCATTTGGACGATTTAGAAAAAACAAAAAGCACAGACACACATTCGCAGACATTCACATTAAATGCTATTAGTATTAGTATTAGTATCGTGATCCAGAGAAAGTAAAAACACGCACAAAAATTGTTTGATTTGTTACAATTTTCCGGTTTAACGATTTCAATTAATGCTAGCACGCGTTTGCAACCATCTAGTGACAACGTAAAGTTCAATACTATTAATACCCGTAAATATTGTATAATTAAATGCGATTTATTGATTGTGTGCTTGTTTGCATTTCATCAAAAATAGCATATAGAGAAATTGAAAAATGATATAAAAATAACTGATAAGAAGAAGTAAAGTTTTCGTAAGTCAGCCGGTAAGTGAGCCGGTCTTCTCCTAAATTCAATTTTAATGTTAAGTTGACATTTAAACGGATGGCGAAACAAGCAGAGGAATGTTTGGACGGACACATGAACGGACAAACGGATAAACAGAAGGAGGAGGGTAATTGAGCAAATAGATGGACGGAATGAATGAATGGATAGATAGTTGGATGTAGAACGAACAAATAAACGTAGCCATTGAGAAATCGAAAAATAGATTCGCAGACGTAAATCGATAAGGTATCGTATTAGGAATAAATTTTGGGGACGTAAATCGATCGATAAAGTATGGTGTTAGGAATAGATGTGAAATGAACAAAGGAATGGAGGATGAAATAAACAGAGCAATGGATGCGTGAATATATGAACAGACAGATGGATGAAAGGATGGACAGGTAGACAAACGGCTGAGCAAAAAAATCGATTGTAAGACGTATGAATGATTGCCAGATAGGCGGATGGATGGAAGGATGGACAGATGGACGAATGACTGAGTAAAAACATCAATAGTATGACACATGAATGATTACCAGAAAGGCGGATGGATGAAAGGATGGACAGATAAACGAACGAAGACGTATGAATGATTGCCAAACAGGCGGATGGATGAGAGGATGGATATATAGATGAATGGCTGTGTAAAAAAATCGATTGTAAGACGTAAGACGCCAGATAGGCGAATGGATGAAAGGATGGACAGATAGACGAACGGCTGAGTAAATAAATCGATTGTAAGACGTATGATTGATTGCCAGATGGGCGGATGGATGGAAGAACGGAAGCTTGCATAAACGTTGGTTGACAGTGCACGGACATAGGAATAGGTTGGAATGTGCTTCATCGTAAACATGTGCAAAGGATGAACGGACGGCCATTTGTATTAGTTTAATCACATTGTAGTGTATCCGAATCAAGTCTTTGGTATCCATAAATAATTATTACCTATTAACGCGGGTGTTTCAAGAGCAAAGCGGATAGATCGATAGGTAGATAGAAAGGAATACCTTTGAGAAGCAGAATACTGTAACAAGGAATGAAATAACAAAACATGGAAGTAAGCTAAAATGTGAGAAAGAGTCAAATAACTTGAAGTAACAAAAATGCTTAAACGATTCTCGTCCGTTTCCTCTTCACAATTCTTGTATATATCTGTGAACGAAGTGTTTTAATATCCGTTTTGTTGTTTAAAAAAACTATAACACACTGCAGGAAGCATCGAAGATCCTATAAGATATCCAAGTTCCAAGCAAAATTTTTAAATTCTCACTTTGATTGAAATTTTGTATTTGTATACGTGTGGCTGGAAAAGTCCGAAAATTGAAGTTTAAAGATTAAAAAATTCTCAGCAAAGTCAGGAAATCATTCATTCTAAATAAAGGCGATCTCTGTTGGCTTCCAAATAGGCAACGGCTTTCCAAACAACATCTTCACACAAACATGTAGATAATTTAGTTAATTGTATGCCGTTACAGTTTTCACCCCTTAAACGTTATTTTAATGGACTTCCATTTTCGAATAGATGCGAATGATGAGAAGAAACACAATGTAAGGTCAAGCTTGTAGATAATGTTTTGAGGTCAAGAGGAAGAATTCAGCAGAGAAAAAGATAAGCGCAAAAGAATGCTTAACTTCCATATGAGTAACAATTTAAAGACGCTGTGGTGTCTCCAATAACGACTTCAAACATTCCCTCTTAAAGTTAGAAACTACTAAAGAGTCATTTTGTAATTTTGTTTGAAAGTAAACTTTTTTAATAATAATATGACCTCTGAACTCTGAACTCTGAGCTACTGAACTTCATCAACTTCAGCGAGCTAAAGTTTCAATGATTGGGTTGAAGCAAAAGCAAAACAATCATTGACAAAAACATTGGCCTTATCGCAGTGAAAATGCAAAGTGAAATAAAATGAGGAAAAGAAAAATTGATAAAAAGTAAGTTAAAAAAAATTGAAAACTTTGTTGAATCATGTTTTATAATAAAACGCATATATAAAAAATATAATTAATGTTTGTATAGCTCCTCTGTCTTTTTCTATTTTATTTCCTTAGGAAGTGTTTAGCGACAATTTGAAAGATTTCGTTTGGCAAACATTTGCGTTCGCGTCATACAGCTTAGTTCCTCCATATGCATACTAATGCTTTATTATTATCATAATAAAGGTTTTTCAAATTAAAAGACTTAAGCGACAAACTTGACTTTTTTTTTTTAAGAGAAGACTTTTACTAAAATAATCATAACGAAAGTATTAAGCAAAGGATATACAAATTTTGATGGTATTATTAATGAAGGCTTTCACTCACTCGCTTTAATGATGCCATGAATTTTAATATAAAAAAAAAAATATCTTGAGAATTTGTTTGATTTTTTTTTATCTATAATTGTTTTCGTTGCAATTAAATCGATTTATGGGAAAATTTTTCCTTTTTCTTCTTTTTTTATATATATTTCTCCATCGATTTCTAAAGAATCAATTTATCGATTCATATATTCAACCTGAATATTAAATTTTTAGCATAACATATGTAAATGTTCACCTTATATACGGATGTATATCTAAATACAAGAGAATTTCATAATAAAATTGAATAAAAAGGAATGATACAAAAGTGCATGTGAAGAACAGTTTGACGACAACGAAACAAACGACATGCTTACTAAGCGAGTAAGCAAACTGAAAGAGCACATACATCGTCGTCATAATAAAAACAAATAAGAACTTGTCCCAAACGAACGAAACATTGGCTCAGTTCAAGACAGCAGACGACAACAGAGCACCAGAAGACAATAAGAAAAACAAAAAGACAAAAAAAAAAAAAGAAACCAAAAAAAGAAAAAAACAACAGAACCATATGTGTGTCACTTGTTAAAGCATTTATGCAAAATATACTTAACACAGATTGACAAAAAAATTAAATATTAAAAGAAAAAAGATCGCAGAAAAAAAGCGCGAACACACAATTCAACGTAAATGAATGCATAAATAAATAATAAAATAACTAAAGAAATTAAAATTTATTCACAAAAAAAAAAAATAAATAAATAAAACAAAAAATCCTCGTCGCACCATTTTTAGCTGAATTAGAAATTCGATGGTTTACCTTAATATCATTGTTGTTGTTGTTGTTGTTGAACAACTTGTCCGAATGGCAATGATGATACTTTTTTGTATAGAACGCAAAGTCACAGAAAACAAATAGCAGTCGAAGTCGCAGTAGTCGCAGTAGCAGCAGAGTAGCGGTCGTAGTAAAACTTAATCCAATTATGGCAGCAATCGGTGATTGTTGTTGATTAATTCTCTCAAATTAATTTAATTAAATAATTCTAAAGAATTCTTAATTAATTAATTAAAATAAATATTTTTTTTTCTCTCTAATAATTTCCAGTTCACACTCGAAGTTTGTTTCTTAAATCTTTTGATTTTTCCTTTCAATTCTTTTTTAATTTTTATTTTATTTTTATTTATTCAGAAAGAATTTCTCTCGAACACTTTTTTATTACTCTACTTTTGTTACACACTTTCTAAGCTAATCGTTGGGTTTTTCATCTCATTTCGATTTATTTCACTTTTAATTTAATTCATTTTCTAGGTCAGCATTTCTTATAAGAGCACTTCATCATTCCTTTCTTTGAATTTATTCTAAATATTTTTGAAAATTTTTTTTAGATAAGAAAAAAAAAAAAAAACAGAAAAAGACAAGAAAAAATTTACGTCTCATATATACATATATATATATATATATATATGCACACAACTATATAGACAGCTTTTGCTTTATATAACTCACAAGTGTTAACTTTCACACGTTTTCAGTACTTCGAGTACTGTTAAAAGCCGCATTTACAACCACCGTAGCGTGTGTCCAACAATTAACTGTCTGCTTAGGCCAAATGTTGTTTAAGAAAAACCAAAGTTGAAGCTCACGTTCACTTGTGCAGACACACGACGACGACTCAGTCAATTCAGTGTGGTTCAGTCAGTCAAGTCAGTCAGTCATTCATTCGAGTAAATAACGACAGCCCGGGCTTTTATTAACCGCACATTCACATTCGTGCCTCCGTCTGTTTACATCGTCGCCTTAAGCGTTAACGTTAACGCTTTAAACTTTTGCGTTAACAAAAGAGAGCAAAAGTTGTTTGATTTTTTTTTTTTTTTTCTATAGAGATTTTACTTACGTATGCTGTTAGTTGACAAAACTTTAGTTTAGGTTTTTAGATATATTGAGTGAGGTTTTGTGAGTTCAATAATTATTAAAAAAATGTTTGGTTTTTAAACGAGTTAAACTCATTTATTGTGTAGAGCTGAACATTTAAGTTAAGCATAAATATGTTGAAAATTTTTAAATTTTACAAACAAACATTAAATTAAACAATTTTATGCGGAGAGACGATAACCTAACTAAGAATAATGTTGCTTATGTGAGAGCGTATAACAACAAAATATTGAATAAAAAACAATTTTCCCATCCATTCCAGTTAATTAAACCTGTGACCCACTTAAACCCCGTCATCAATGAAATACATCTACGACAATGCCGAACAGGAATAGGTTCCGTTCTTCTTTTGCCACACTCTCATTATCCCTTATATTTAATCGCCTTTTTGGAATGCCATTGTACAGTGCTGAAATTCGCTTTAAGTGTGGGAGTGTGTTTCTCTATACCCATCACGGAGAAGGATGAGATTGGATGAGTGCTGCCAATTTTGCCCACTTTGCTGTACAGGTGCTACAGCATCGTCCATAGAATATGTGTTCAAATTTTTGCACATTTATCTGCTATAGTTCATGAGTAATGAGCGAAGAATCAATTTTTTATTTCTTTCGAAAAACAGAGATATTCTCAGTTTACGTGGTGCTATGGGCATGTCCAATACTTTCAATACTTCTACCAGATTTCAAGTCGATAGCTTCATTTTTGGGGCCAGGACAATGTTTACAACAGACATTATACAAGCGGACCGATGCACAGACGGACTTTCTCAAATCGATTTCGAATTTGATGCCAATCAAGAATATATATACATTGTGGGGTGTCTGATGCTCCCTTCTAGACGTTGCAAATGTTTTCACAAAGTGAATATATCCTCCATCCGTCGGTGATGGGTATAAAAAATGGAAAAAATCAGCCACCTCCACCCGATATTATGAGGTAAGTAAAGTTATAAATTTCTTTATTTTCAATCTTCGATAGGATAGCGAATATAATTTTCTCACTTGTTTACTTAGCTTCCTTTTGAAGAAATTCAAAGGAAGAATATATACATTTACTGAGAGGGATGCAATCCGAATCTTACACTTATAATTTTAATTGGATAACAACTTTTACACGCCTTCGAATTGTAACACAATATATTAACATAGCCCTTAATGCAAGGCGGTATTTGGTTTCAATTTGTAGCCTTCCAAGTCGTTGGCCGCCTGATGTTTACCTTATTTATTTGTTCAGTCTGCTCTCACCCTGTTCCTCTTTTTTTCCGCGTCAAAAAGTTTTTGCTCCAAGCTTACAGCAATTTGCAGCTCCTCATCGCTCGAATTTTGGCACTTTTCCTTATTCTCGCTTCTTTCGACATTTATTTATTCGACTCTTATTATTATTACCTTAGTTCTTACCTGGCTTTACTAACAATCGCTGTATCTCACTGCTTCAACTATGATCTCCAATTGAGTTAGTAAACTCACTTGGGACCGCTAACGGTCACTGGAAATCAATGCACTCAATATATTGTTCTTTGGATGCAGTGATTTCATAAGAATCCCCTTATAATGATTTAGTTGAATTTTTCTAAAGGCAGTGATATCACTGACATTATTATCAGTCGGGCATCATTGCAAGGGCTTACTATCGCAATCATTCTATGGAAATTACGGCAGTGCCTACAATGTGCCTTAAAGCAGTGATTTCACTTTAATCCTTTTGCGATGATTAGTAAGATTTCGTTCTACCGGCACAAAAACTCCAGGACACCGGCTAGCGAATGATTGGAATACCAATTGTTGTTGTTGTAGTTTTTACAGTGATCTAATTCTATTTCTAATAATTTTTTTACTCTCCCTAGAATGGTTTATACTGCAGTCTTATTATCTTGTATTGATAACCATTTTGCGAAACGAAGAAATTTCAAGCCTTCACTCAACATTCTATAGTAATCCTATTAAAATCCTTAAATATTGCAATCTGTCACTGGGACATGCAGTCGTCAATGATTGCTAAAAATTCTGAGGAAATGTATTCTAGATTCTAGACGTATTTCCCTTACTTGCTTTAACGTAACGTAGATCACTTTGTGCTCATTCCAAAACTGGTACATGGAGAGGAATACGAACTCTTACACTTAATACTGGAGGCCTTACCGCAGAGCGTAGAGCCATAAGTAGCAAAAAAAAAATATTGTGTCTACGTAAGATTCGTTATTGAACAGGGCTGAGAACCATAGGCGAAATCATGCAGACAGCAAGGAGCCGGAAAGTATTTTGGGCTTTAGTTAATAATCTATCTTGGAGATGAAATAAAATTTGAAATTGTATGGGGAAAAAAAGCATATGATCGCTTATATCCAGTAATAGATTTGTAGTAAGAGAAGAAGAACGAGAATAGTGCAATGAAAGTGTAGTTCGTTCGCTTCGATGTCGAGATTAATAACTCTTGTAGAACATACTCCAATCCCATTATGAAGGCATTTATTATGAATGGGTTCCACTTTTTCTTTTCATAAATTTTCTGACGAGATCGAGACGTTATCAAATCTCTGCAGCATTTCTTGCAGATTAAGTTTCGTATTTGCATGAAAATCTACGTGGATTGCAATTTCCTTTCATTTTAGGTCAACTTTAGTTAATATTCTACGATAATTGAAGTTAGGGTCTTAGTGCGTTTTCATCATAGTTGGACCGTACTTTAATCGTGTTGTGCTACTGTTGCTATCGTTGTGGCATCATAATGGTTTTTAGACGAAACAATATACACTGCCGTCGTCTGATTGTCCCTACCGGACGGATATCTACTTTAACTCTATTACAATCTTTTAGTAAACAAGTCCAAGTTCATAATAGTGCAGATAAACAGATTAGAATTCTTTGTTTCCCAAGCCGAGTTTAGGGGGGTTATGAGGATTTTTTGTTTTGTTGTATTTTTTGACATTTGAGAGCACATAGATGAATGTGATGAACGGTATGCAAAAAGATGAGAAAAATCCGAATTGGAAAAGTGCAACTAACTAAGAAACAAAGGCGGAAGGTGACAACAGTCAAAAATATTTTTATCTTCTATCATTGTCTGCAGCCTGCGAGCTTTGCCTAACGTTGTTAGCTTTCTTGGGCGAAGTTCTAATGCTTAGGCATTTAAACATAATGTGTTAGATAAAGACACAACAACTGCTAAATCATTTTCTTCTTCGTCGCATGTCGTTTACTCTAAAATTTAATTGTCCAACGTCCTTACTTACTAACTATTGGATCTCTTGCACGCTGGGAAAAGCTCTGTTTAATATCATAACGCGAATACAAATTCAATTTCATATTCAATCGTATAAGTTCATGTTAAGCGTAGCTGAACGTGTACCGCTAACCGAACTGCAATTGAGTTCATATTTATTTCCCACAATAATTTCCTTATCTCTCTTGTTTAGTTGACCACCTGCTTTTATTATATATTTCTTAAAGCTCTTTTATTGCATGCATGAAATTTATACTTTGTATTACACCTTCTACCAATGCACAAAAAAAAAAAAAAAAAAAAAAAAAAAACCACTTACACATGTACACATATACGTACGGTATTGTATTCCACTGATAACAAGAGCAATAGTCACACGCCATTTACGTGTATGCATGCATGCATATGAAGCGAGATTACTTAATACTGATAATAATTGTATTGCCAGTAAAAACATACATATATTTATATTTATATACATATATATATATATGTATGTATGTATTTATGTAGGCATTTCTCATAAAGCAAAGCACAAAATGTAATAAAATTTCAATTTTTTTCAATTTTTTTTTTTCTTTCATTATTAATGAAAAGTAAAAAACGTTAATAATTTATTATTAGCTTTTTATCCTAAATTATGACATCAAGTTAGCGGCTTAAGTCATTTTCAATTCATTCAACATATCTTCCAATCAGAACGGCAGCCAAAACAAGGACCATTTATTGCTGCCGTTTTTTCTCCATAAATTTTATTGATTTGTGGTGATTTACGAAATCGATACGAAATCTTAAGCTTTGTCAATAAATTCTTTGAATTATAATTGAGCCAAGTTGTTGTTGCTGCTGCTGTCGTTGTTATTACTGCGTTTTTTTTTTTTTTCCTGCAGGTAGATCTTGCTTAAATGATGTAAAGCAATTAATTTGCTTTTTTTTTTTCTTTTTTTTTTTAATAACTCGTCTGGTGGTAAAAGAAACCGAAACGGTAGTTGGGCTTTTTACAACATATGCATTAGTTAGAACTTCCGTTTGCCTACTACATAGGCGTAATATTACGCACCTTTAAGAAAAAAAAAAAAAGACAAAAAACCTATGATCTAAATATTATAAAAATATTATTTATTGAGTGTTGCTTATTATACGAAGTAGAGAGAAAAGGAAAAGAAAAAAACACGTTGGCGGGCAAATAAAAAATACATAAATAAAAATGAACATAAATAAATAATAATAAAAAATAATTTAAAACAGGAGCAAGAAATGATTTTAAATCTCAAACAATCAAAATAAACCAACTGTCTGGCCGTTAATATGCAAAAAAAAAAAAAAAAAAAAA
>CCAG010017715.1:0-77227 GCA_001077435.1 Glossina morsitans morsitans | reverse complement strand
ATAAATTTTCATCAAAAAAATTATTAAGTAATGAACCTTTTTGGTATATAACGTTATACTTTTGATAAGGGCCCTTATAGCACTTGTCCTTAGGTAAAACCAGCCAGTGTACCAAATTTCAATAGAATGTTGCGAAAATTACCTTCTATAGGTTGAGCATAAGACAGACGGACAATCGTACATCGATGCAGAAAGTGATACCAAATCGCCCGATATAGTAAAACGTGGGTCTATCTCAAGTCCTTTTGTAAGTTGCATACGTCCGCACAAGCGGTGTAGGGTATATTGATTTTAATATAAATGACCACCTTTAGATTTTTGTTACTACTCGAACTCACTTTCTCAATCTGTCCGTCCATCTGTTGGTCCGTCTGATACCTTTTCACGTAGTCTGTCCATGTAATTCCGAAATATTTCGATGAAATCTGGTACACAGCCGCGCTTTGGCCCAAGGACGAACGCTTTTGGAAATGGTTCGGATTGGATCACTTTTTCGACCACTTCCCCTACAACACCTTATTTTGAAAATCGTTGAAATGAATAACTGTATTAAGGCAAGGATTAAGGCATTGTAATCCTTACGGCTAACTATAAATTATTGCTAAAAGGGTACTTAAGATAGATTAGATAGGCGTGGCGCAAAGCGTTGAGAATTTTTGTGAAAGAATGGAGAATGACGGAGGTCGCATGTACCACTTAATAAGTCATGGAAGAGAACGGACTGAAACCCCTTCTTTTGCTAGATATTACGCCTTTGAAATTTGTTCACATTTCACTAAAAAGCAATATTCTCCAAGAGGAAGATCCCATAAGAAAAAAGTTCCTTGAGAGTTGTGATTACGATAAATAATACAGTGTACACTTATCCTCTCTAGGATATCTGCGAAAAAGAAAGCACGTTTCAATTCAATTCAAAATTCAAAAAGGAAAGAACTGTAAACATGAATATATTAGGTAATCTAAAAAGTATTTGGCCTTTAACATGTCGATAGTAAAGTATTTATTGCACTCATTGCAGTTTACATTCAACCAAGCAATAAATTTAGCAGTAACATTTCGCCTATATAAGGCTTAATATTTTTTAAATTACATCTTATAGTCCAACTTCTGTCCGTGTATCTAGAGCACTTCAGTCCATACCATAAGTCATATATCTGCCACTATTGTTTCATTAATTTATGATATCATTTATTATACTTTCATTCATTTTGTATTCCCTAACACTGAAGACTGAGTAAAGTTTACACAAAAACTGGGTCAACTTGTACAAAAAAAAATAAATTTTAATTAATTTTATTAAAATAATAGTAACTATTAAGCAGAATGGGCTTTTTTTTTTTTATTCATGAACGTACATAATTACCAATTATAGATATTCATGTATACAGAAATGATATATACTGACATATATGTTTTCTTTGTTTAATATTTACATAATTTTCCGTTGCAATGCATAAGTAAATAAATGCACTTTTGATCCTTTCTTTTATCATTTAATAATTAATAATAAATTAAAAAAACAAGCCTCCGTATGTCATCATGTACTCATTCGTTATTAACATAATAAATGAAAATGAGAAATTCATAGTTTAAAGCGACTCTTTGAACATACAACCGTCACTTTTACGATTACGGATACACAACGCTATCCCTACAACCCTATCTCCTTGGAAATCTTTTCATTGTATATTCATTGTTTGCATGTTGAGGATGCGCTTAAACGCCAATAGGCACTTTAGTAGTAAACATTCCAATTTTTTGATAGTACGGACAGACAAACGTATTTCAAGACGATATTGGACGACAAGACCTTTTAGTAAATGGAACTTTACAGGTCTATAGGATCTCTTAGATTAAAATGGTCCCCCAAAGAATGTTGACAATATGTATGCTTACTAAGGGAACATTTACTTAACACGTTTTCATACTATACATGTATGCACTAATACCTGTTGCTTGCACTTTCATATTAAAACAAAAAACAAAAATGTATATCTGGGTATGCCTACGCGTATTTATTCAACCATTTAATGTCGAACAACAACAATTTATGACAAATTCTACAGTGCAGCGGGTGCTTTTTTTATTTGTCAACCAAAAAGGGAAAGAGAGAAGGGATGAGACAGCATATAAATCGAATATATTGCATATGCATATGTGTGTGTGCATGATTGTACAAATAATTTTCCCCATGAATGACTTCTTACCGCCACATCGTTTGTTATTAACATTTTTTTTCTCTCGAATATCACCTTACAGGTGGTGGGGTTTCACGTCCTCTTCTTTTTGGGGGATTTTTGTTCACCTTCTTTGGATATTTAGATATAAGCACATCTGGTTTGGAAATTTTTTCTTCGAAATAGAATTCTCAACAATCTCACGACGTTGTAAATTTTGCCTTCTACAGGGCTTTACGGTTTCTGGCTTTTCGATTATTATGCTGATCCGTTCCTAAACTAGTATCGTGTTGTTCTAGAAAAGACCTGCCTAGCTATCTCTGGTCCACGTTATTTTAAGGTTTTCAGCAACCGATGGTATACAATTTTTAACCCCGGGACGCTTTCGTTTTAGATTCGTTTTACTCTTATTTGTATTCTCTTCGGCGAAACGCACCAGACGTTTCTCGCGATATTCTTTTGGCTTTTCTTTGCACATGGCTTTTCCCACCTCCGACAAATCATCATACTTTGATTGGATTCAAGTGTGCACTTTTTGGAAATCAATGCCGCTGAAACGCTGCGTAGGCGACATACCTGCTTGAGCAACCTGGGGGCTTCAATGGCTGTTGGCGTCGATTTTCGTTCGCTCTTTGCTTTTTTCTTTTTAACCGCCGTTCTGGTTGCTGCGTTTTCTTTTAGTGAATGCCGTAAGGCTTCCTCCCCAAATGAATTGATTCTGTTCATTTAATTCACGTCTTCGCCTATTCCCGGGATTTGATTATCTGCAATTGTTTGTTGAAACTTGTTGAAAGCGACCCCGTCATGGTTGTGGTGGTATCTTTTTCTTGCTTGTTCCTAGTACATAAAACATAAAGTTTACTTGTATCATTATATTGCACCTGCCTGCAATATCGTCACCGCACAAGCGTAAGACAGAGAAATAGAAAGAAACAACATATCACCTGAATGATATCGAAAGCCCCTTAGTTTTACTTTTCAACTTTATCGTAGTTTCCTGGGACGGACCAGCTGGAAAGCTTTGAACGGTACCCCGACCATTGGAACCCGTTTCAACTTCATAAGCCGCGAATCAAAATTGTTTCCTTTTGAAGTTGTTTCACTTTTCCAACTACTGCCGAGGTGTCGCGATGAAAGTTTCGCTTCCATTTGCCGGAATCATTCGTGGCTTTCGAGTTTAAACTCATTTTTATACGCATCACTGAAGTTGTGGGGTATACTCATCTTGGTTTTCATAATATATGCAACACTCAAAAGGAAGCCTCAGAGATCGTATAAAGTATACATACTCTTGGTCATGTCTGTCCTTCTGCGTGTTAGTATGGTACTTGCTGTTGGCACTCTTCTGATCGACTTCAAATTTGGTAGAAATATTGGAGGTTTTTGCACGCAGAATGGTGTTGAAAATGGACCAAGTTAATCAGAGCAAAAGCCCACAATGAAGCGTAAACTGAATGCAACGTCGTTTTTCTTAACAAAAATTTGTCGGAAATTATAGAAGCTACACGGCTGAAATTTTCAACATTTACTTTACGAAACACTCTACTCTGTACGTGCAAAAATGAAAAAAATCGGCCATGCCCACACACAATTACAAGTGATTAAATTTTATTTTTTTGATAAGGCAAACAAGACAGAATGCACGGAATTATTTTGTACAATCCTCAAATGAAGATCAAATATTATCTGCTTTAGAATGGGTTAATTCTAAAATGAATATGGTGGACACCGCGACGTGCTGGGTTGATTTTTTGTTAATAACTCCAGCGATATGGGTATCAAATTAAATCACATGGAGAGTAGAATGCGAAAA
This sequence comes from Glossina morsitans morsitans, assembly GCA_001077435.1. NCBI lineage: Eukaryota > Metazoa > Arthropoda > Insecta > Diptera > Glossinidae > Glossina > Glossina morsitans. The sequence continues at coordinate 73,237 of CCAG010017715.1, read as the reverse complement.
GAATAGTGGGGCGGATGAGAGATTCGGCATTTGCCGATTATAACTTTTCTACTTGTTTGCAATGTTTCCTCCGCGGCAATCAATGATTGCTAACAATTTCAAAAAACAAAATTTGTCCAAAAAATTATATACCTGATGGAGCACATAGTACATGTATCTAGACGTCACAAATAGAATGACCAAATGAAAATAGTTCATAGTTCGGAAAGAAGGGTAAAGGGTAAATGAAAAGAAATCTAGAAAAACTGCATCCATTATGAGACGATTTTCTCTCTCAGCTTCAAGGGTGAAGTTTCTTTATCAAGGCTATCTATTAGCTGATAGCTAATAATAAGTAAATTTTTTTGTAAAATGCATGGAATTGTCTACAATAAGAAATTGAAATGTAAAAAATAATTTTTATTCGCACCTTCTTACTCTCGAGCTTCACTGGACGCCTCTAGTTGATTTAAAAAAAAAAAAACTCTTTTCACCACAAAAATGCTTCCAATGACTAATAGATGCTCTTGCTTGTGAAATTTAAATTTGAGTTGTTCATCAACGAACTTTTTAATAACGCCAGCCATTTAAACAATCTTCGAAAATGCTTTGATTACAGTGTATAACAACGACCTGTTGTTCTGTTATGAAATGTTCCCAATATTTAAGCTTGCAAAGCTTTCTGTTCTATGCAGAAGCTTCTGTTCCATACTATAAGCTTTGAAAATAAACTAAAATATTTGATTGGAAGAGACCAACTGTCGTTCATAAGAAGGATTGGATTTCCCTCCAAGGTTTTAGAAGAAAAACGAATTTTCCCTAATCAAAGGAAATTGCTTTTAAAAGAAAAAGCCTCAAGTGTCTAATAAGAAAAGCACAAAATTATAATTGGTTTTTCTAAAAATTTAATTTGCTCGATTCAATTATGCTACCAGATCACTGTGACAGGATGACTTGTTTTATAAATCACTAGATGCCGTTTATGACCAAAATGTCAATCGCCAAACTTTCTTCATAGTCATTGACTTTTCTACGCTAAGATTAGTGTCCGCGTAGCGTTCTCTTCAATCACAAACGCTTGGTAGGATTTACGTTTAAGGAGGGGAGGGTCAGTGACCCTTTCTGCCTTTTCTGATCTGACACGTTATAATATGATGGACGACGCCAATCGTTCGAAATTGTATTTCATCAATATTGCGATTTCGAACAACCGGCAAAGAGATCAAAGACGTCAATCACAACAGACTGCGAGGTGTCACGTAGTAGTAGTTTTGTGTACTAATGGTTGCGTTCCGCCTTCTTTCAAATACTCCCAAAAATCAAGCGATCTCCTCTTGGGACAGATACTATCAACAGTAAGAACAGTGCATTGCAAACGGATGGCTGCTTAGTGGATGACTGACGTATCGAATATGACGGCCTGCGTGGATAGTCTGCAAAAAACTGAGTTTCATTCCAATTAAATTACTTGCTCGCAGCGTTCGCAGTCTACACGCAAGAACATAGGGCTGGGACTGCTTCAGCCAATAGTCGATATATTTGTGATGGGATCACTTTTATTTTCTGCTCGACGTTTTAAACTGTATTGACAAATATTTTCTCACAATTATATACCTATATAAGATAAGTCATTTTATGATTCTAAAAGTAAACATGAATGAAACGCATTTCTAATTGAGATTTGGATCAATTTTTTCACCAATATATTGTGTGGATCTTTCCATTGTTTGCAGAGTACGACACATATAAAAATTGTTAAAATTTGCTACGAAAACAATGGGCCCCCAGTTAAATTTCGCACATGTCGGAGAAACCTTGTTAAATGATAGCGTTAGTAAGGAATGTTATTCCTTTAGTGGAAAAAGAACACATCTGACGTTCCTAAAGGACCTTTACGCGTACGAAAATAACTGCTGTTCGTGGGTTGAAAATGATATTTTGGTTATCGTTAATGGAGAACGATAGAGAAACGTGATAAGTGATTTTTTATCTCACAAATTAGATGATTTCGACTTGTGTGGTTGTGTGGTTTCAACAAAGTGATCCACCATATGATACATTTCGTGGCAAAAGAAATTTATTAGAAGGAAAGTTGAATGCGGTTCAAGAAGCTTGCCATAAAAATCATATGCGACGTAACTTTGCTAGACTTCTTACTTTGGAGGTATGTTAAATCAGTGGCTTCTCGAGTTCGGTGACGAACTCTCAATGACCTAATTCATGCAGTAAGAGCTAATTTGTGAGGAAAGGTTTAAAAAATTCGTGCTGCAAGAATTGAAATTTTACAAAAGTCTAGAGGTGGAACCTCACATAAAAGCATTTGTAAGTAAATATGGCTTAAGACAATCTCTAAAGTAAAAGAAATTTCATGTTGATGCGTTTTACTTTCCTGCCTCTATGTTTACCGCGTTTTGGTTAAAAAAACACTTATTTGATGATCTTATGTCCGTAGTGTATTTTAGATTACAATCCTTGTAAAGTTAATTATAAGAAACTAAACATTTATATACAATTCTTTGGCTTTCTATAATAATTTCGACATTTATTAAGTTTTCAAAAACAAACGACTGACAGACATGATTAAGAATCGTAAGCTGACCAAGAATAAATGTTATTTTATAGGATCTCGAATGAATAGTTGATAGTGTTGCAAACAAAGGAATAAAACTTGGATATATAGACTGCGACATTTGTAGATCATATATAGTGTATAAGAACTAGGATAAACTTGGTCTCTAAGCAAAGTATTTTAGATAAAAGTTTTGTTCAAAATTTTCCCTTAGATATACGATGAAGGAATCAACCCATCCACGGGGGGAATTATGTGCTTTGTATGATTTGCCGATTAAGCTGGCAATCATAGAACTTAATTTCAAGAAAACATTTCCATCGTTTTGTTATGTTTTATATTTTCTGGTTTACTTATATATAGAAAACAACGTTTATTTATTCAACAGTTCATATTTTTTGCCCAAAACAAAAAAAAACAAAACACAAAAAAGAAGAGGGGAAAAAAAGGCAAACATAAAATAAAAATTCAATGCATTCCATGAACAATTAAATGCATTAAAAATGAAATGACGACAAATTATCTCATGGATCTACGCATGGATGCGAAAGAGTGTGTGCTTGTGTGTGTGTTTGTGTGTGTTTGTGTATGGTCAAATGCATTTACATAATTGCAACCATTCAACATTTATGTTCACTGCACACACAAATACACACACACACACACACACGCACACAGACACACACACAAATATATGAACATTTGTGCATGCATTCATACGTACGTACATATACACAATTTTCGTTGTTATTCTTATCGTTATTGTTGTTTTTGTTGTTGTTGTTGTTGTTGTTGTTAATGTAACAAAGTGATTTACTACACATTATTAAACGTACGCAAAAGTATCTGAATCTTCCATATATATTTATATATATGCGTGTGCGTTTGTGATGAGACTGCAACTAAGTTTCGACGCTTACGAATTTAAATCCACGTATGCATGTATATAAATGCATATATTTATATATTTATATATATATATATATATATGTATATATTCTTGGCACTGGTAAATGTGTTTAAGTTCACGATATCAGTACATTTTAGTTGAACTTACATAAACATATTTGATGTCATTTAAAAGGGCAACAACAATACAATATCAAACAAAGAGGGATAAAATTAAGTAAAAGCGTAAACTAAAAATAAAAGATCACGACTTAAAAGTACTCTAAGAAATATAAAGCATAATATGTAATTTCGAAAAGTATTCATATTTTGAAAAATTTTATTTCAACTATTACGTCATACGTCACAAGCGGAACAAACTTTAATGAAATTTCAAGATAAAAACATTATTTGAGGAGAGGATGGCAGAAGCCATAAAAAAGAATAGAAATTTTTTATCGACCGGGATATAATTCTAACGGATATATGCCAATAGATTGTCGAACAACGTGGAACAGTAGATGTATTCAAATTTATCGTCAATTTTATCGGCAGTACATATGAACATAATGCTCCCATAGCTTTTTAAAGACTAACTTAATTAGTATGTGAAAGGAAAAAAGAAAAAGTGTTTGTCTTCTAAATGTTCATCTTTATTTACAACACCAACAATATGAAAACTAACCTCCTTCACGATGCAGCATTAATTTTCAACTGATTTTATAACTAGTGCTTAACATTATGGTGTTCCTACTCTGCACTCTGTTCTTTGTTCAATTATTACTACACTGTATGTTTATGCCATTTATGTAATTAAACAGTATTTACGAGGTCAAAAGCAAAACGTTCAAGAGTACACACATCCAAAAATATATTTCGCTTACACATATGAATTTCACAATATTAGGTTGTCACAGGAATCGTAGCGCACGCTCATGTCACATCTCAACCTTTCACACGAATCACAAGTGTTATGAGGTATTTGATATTTGATCATGATCATATTGTCAGGTTAAATTTGATCTCAGGAATTTCTAGGCAAAACAAAATATAACAAAAACAACTGACATGAAATACTATTAAATTTTCCTTGCACATGTAGACGTTGCTGTGCAATAATGTTAGCATAGACTTTACAAAAGGTTGCCTTGTTTCCATTTATAAAACTAAAAGGGAGAGAATTTAGCAGAAAGTGCGCCTAATAAATTGTGGCCCAGTTATAAAACAAATACTTCGATTATCCTAACAAATACTTTGACAAACCTTTAATCCCATATCTACTGTAAGCTACAGGTAATTGTTAACAGCATTTGAAGAGTCTGCCAAGATTCATCTTTCTGAGCTGAATTTACAACAGTGAGCATACCCACAGACAACAGACGGCGGACGGCCGGGCAGAGGACATATATGTGCTTGAGAGAATACCTGTTGCAATGGCCAAGGCCCAGGAACTTGGTTTAGTCTAGTGGGTAATCGCCACCAAAATTACCATGATAAAGGTTAACATTTCCTTAACTGTTCCTGTTTTTATGCAAGTAAACCATTTCAACCACACAAGTACTCTTCTCACAATTTGGAGCACACTGATAACTATAAAGTGCATCAAAGTCGAGTTCTGAGTGTGAGCGATGGGCGCAACGTCGAATAACGCAATTGAATGGACAACTACACGAAACAGCGGCGCGATATTCCCGAAAGACCTTTTTCGGACTTTACTCATTTTCTAAACGATAAATATATTCCTTAGCAAAGCGTGCTAAAGCGTGTTCCTAAAAAACCGTGCAAAAAAAAAATAATAATGAAGTCCATACTGCGTATTTATGAAACAAGAATAGTGACCTCTTAGAGTTTTCTGGAACAAAGTGAACAGTCTAACACAAAATAAATCCTAAATAACGGAATTCTGTATTCAGGTTAAAGTGCAAAAAGATTAATAAAAAAGTGATCACAAAATTCGGGGGGATTTCGTGTAGCAAACCTACATACTAACACGCGGGTGGACATAACCCGATCGGTTTCTGATCGCGGTATTCACCCAATTGTACTTTATTTTTGTATACATAAAACAAAACTAGTGAGACGAGTTATTTCAAAATCGGGTAAAAAAAGATTTAGTTTATATTACATAGGTTCTCTCTCACCTACGTATAGTTTTCGTTATTTCCATCGAGTGAAAAAATTAATGCACTGCGCTTATATATCTTAAAGGTGGATGAGCAATAAAAAACCCGAAAGTAAAGAATTTCACACCTAGAAGACTCAATCGAGTATGGCAGAAGCAAGATACAGGACACAGATTAACGCTGCCTGTTATCGCAGGTTAATTTACCAAAAAATCCCAATATAAGCGAGGTGTTTACAACTTCATAGGGATTATAGCAAATTTGAAAGAGTAACTAAAAAACCTATGCTGTCCTCTACAGCGAGTCCAACCATTACTGGAACTTGGCAATTCTTGCTATTCCCCCCATATAAACGGGACAATGCGAATGATTCTTTCCTAAAGGTTTCAGTACAACTCCACTAAATAGTATCTGATGATCTAAGAGAAAACATTTTATATATGCGTCGATTTTTGCTTTTGAAATGCGGTTCAATACATTTTAGATTGGCTTATGTAATAATTCTGAAAAAGCTTCATCTGATACATATTTTACTTGTGGTTTCAGTTGTGTAATCCTGCTTACCATGGGATGGATGATCAATCATAAACCATTGAAATCCAACAAAAAATTGGTGTTGAATTGTTTAGGTTTGATTACAAAACAGATCATTAAAATTTTCATCCTCGGCAGGGGAAAAATACCTGACGGAAAATCTCTTTCTTATATTATCACTACTACAAATAAAATGGCAATGGATTGTTCGTTTAATTATATGTATTATACATGTATAAAAATTTGAAGCGCACACACACACACACACACACACACACACACACACACACACACACACACACACACACACACACACACACACACACACACACACACATAATTTATGAAAATTTTCTTAATAAATAAAATAAATTTTAAACAATCCTTGTGTATCTTTTCAATATAGTACAACACGTTATGTTGCTTAACGGAAACGGAAGTGGAAGTGCAAATAAACGGATACGCATGCACGGGTGCATGTAAAAGTGACGATATGCTGTTATTGTCGCTGTTATTGCATTTTTTATCGTGATTGTGAAAATGCTATTCTTTTAGTTCTTCGTAAAGAAAAACATGTTTAAAGCATTTGGCTTCATTTTGTAAAAGTACGCACAAAGGGAAATGAAATAAATTCTCAAAAATTATCACCGGCTTAAAGCGAATCTTGAAAACTCGTCACGTGAGTTCTGCAACATATATATAATGCATATGTTATACTATGCAGTATGCAATTACCACATGACTTTTGAACACCGCCGAATAAACCAAAATTCAAGCAAATAATATATACACTGTACGATCTTGTGTCGAAACTGAAAATATTTAAAATGTTATGGTTATCATATATTATACAATATATAATATTCGATTATGTTATGAAGAAGCAGCATAACCTGCACACAGTCATAACATCTGGAGAGGGGCAAGATCTTATTCGTAAGGAGCTAGCAAATGATTCGAAATGACATTTTCATAACATTTTTGACATTTTGAGATTTCATTTTTCAATATTACGCGAGAGCATTTCATAACAAATTGGATTCTTAAACATTTTATTTTAACCGTCATGGGTTTAATTTTATATTAACAAGACGAAATGGTTATAAGTTGAAGAATATCTCTTCCGAGACCTTTATGGGGTTCAACGACACTTAACTGTAATCTCCGTAACGCCCAGCGAGATACTTACCTTTAAGGTTTGCCGCTCAATTTTTCATTTACGCTATTTGCTTTTGCAAACCCAACCCAGCGTACAGCGAAGAGAGAAATTGTAAAGCACTTTCCTCAAATGATTGCGATGCAATTTTCTAATGACTTCATTTATTTATTTATTTTTATTTACTCATATTTTTTCAAATGTATATATATTTACGTTATTTATTGTATACTCACTTTCATGAGACTTGTATGGCTTTTATGTTTTTATTTTCTAACACATAGCAAGCTTTACACTGATGCAATAAGTAATTGCCGTAATAATAACAATTGAAGATCTCTAGAAAGTGCTTATAACTTTGATCATATCTTAATATCTATAAATATCTTTCTTGACCTCAAAATTTTATCTACAAAAACTAACACCTGTCTGTGGTATTTTGTTTTTTTTTTTTTTTTTTTGACAATCATCGGATCAAATTCAGGATCAACAGCAAAAAAACTTTCTATGAAAATGCAAAAGAAAAAAAAAACAAACCAAAATAAATAATCTTTCGGTACTCAAAATAGGTATACACACCTAGTGTGGTATCTCTTCTACTTATCATCTATTTAAAAATTAAGAAAGTATTTCACTCATTTAAGATCTACTAAATGATCAATTAAAACGGTTTTGTTCGTTGGCTTTCAGAAATTTATCGAATTTACCGAACTTTAGAGCGATTCTCCAGTTCTCCAGTTAGGTCTCCGGACATTGTCACTGCAATGCGAATATTTCGCAAAAGTTAACCGAACTTAATTATTCAGGCGAAGTAAAATTTTGCAACAAATTTAAGAGTAGACTGTAGGTTATAGCTTTCTTTACGTATTGCTCCATGGTTGATGATCAGTACATCGAAATTTTATATATCGGAAGGTTTATCTTTGTATTGAAACATCAAGAGATTGAAGATAAAAGGACGAACAAAACGAAATCGCCTCGGAATATTACTCTTATAAGGAATATACGCTTCATAAACTCTATATTACGATTTATTGCCCGTTGGAAAGGAAATTTTGTTGCCTTTTCGGTAACAGGAGCATATAATACGAACTACTTTACTGTGTTTCTTAAAGTCAAAAGTATGATTACCTACTGATACTGGATGCATAATACGTTAGAATAAGCTAAAAATATGATTCCCTATAGTGTAATATATTAGAAGTTATATCGGAGCACGGTCCACCATTAAATATCCTATCCCTCCCATCATCTTTATTAATATAGTCATTCATTCATAAACGAAAAAGATGGGGCGATCCGAACCGCTTTCAATAGCTCTCGTCCTTTGGACAGATCTCCCCGATATACCAAATTTTATCAAAATATCTCATAAATTGGCGATCTGCAGATTGAACACGAAAACACATGGGCAAACCTGAATCGATTGGTATAATAAAAAGTAGGTCCATCTCATGTCCTTTTGGGTGTCGCATACATCCGCACAAACTTAACATGCTGTAATGTTTTTCGCCGTGATTTTTCGCTATTTTCGCTTTTCATTCAACGCCCTTTGAGATTAAGTTCGTGCCGCTGAATTGTGATTTTCCGCGATAGTATAGATTCCATTTGCAACTCTTAGGAGATCTATTTACAAATTATTTACAAGAACTTGTGCTTGCGGCACTTTAGTTCTCGTTCTGGCTTCTTCCGCGCGAATATTGCAATTGCAATTCACTTTGCCTTTCCGCAAATATTTCGCTTTTATACTCTTTCACAAGCAGGTTATCATTACGTAAAGTCATCGCTACATTTTTATGTTAATTTGTTTTTTCGCTAGATTTCTGGTAATTGTTATTAATCACGCCAGCTGCTTGAGGCAGGTCAAGTGTCGTGACTCTGCCTTTCATTTTCCGTTTCTTCGGAAAGTGGACTCGTTTTCATGAAAACTCAAATGATCAAATGTACGATGTTCGTAACAGTGTCATTGTATAATACCACAAATAGCGTAGGCCATAATGAAAAGAACAGATGATGAACGACGGAAACACAGAACAAACTATAACAGTAAAGTTCGGCTGTCGACTATTAAGTGCCTTAGAGCGCATCGCCCAACGCAACTCCTTCTCTTTCTTCGTCGCAAAGTTAAACCTTCTTCCTATATGAAGAGTAACTTTTCATGGGCAATCTTATGTGCAGGCAATAGAATATAAAACCAATATATATATATAGTATTAATTATTATATATAGTATAAATTTACCGTTGGTTAATTTTATATTTTAATTAATTATTTTGTAGTAACTTTTGATCATAAATTACTAAAAATTACATCTTGTTGTCATATCAAGTCTGACTTTTTTAAAGACCGTTTATATAAAAGGTGCTGACGCATCCAAAATTTCTACACACAGCCACATGCACATATATATAGATTCATTAATTATATCGGAATACTATTTTTCACTGTTTCTTCTTTCAAGAGACATTAGCAATCAGAATTTACTCTCATATAACAACTATATCTACAACAATGTATAACTGTATTAAGGAATGGTCGCAACCCATTTCCATAGAATTCTCCGTTGGCTCATAGGGTATTATCAAGATATCGCGAAACTTGCAAACTGGAAGTTGAACACACGATTGGTTTAAAAGAAGCTGAATCTATTGCCTGTGCTGTTGTGTGTTTTGCACGCCCGCACAAACTTAATACACTCGTATTAAATTGGTAGAGTTATCACATTGCCGAGCAATTAAGAAGGGCGGCTATCAAGTTGGCGTGCCTTGGTTCAAAACTCGGTACGGTAGACCAAACTTTAATTACGATTGGCATGTGGTCGTGGCTATAGCGACTACTTGGTCGGTAAAAGCATAACACAAGTTGCGGCTACTTCGTCTCTCTCTCTCTCTCTCTCTCTGCTCACTTTTTTTTAATCGTGGCCGTCCACGAAATGCCCAAGTGATTGGACACAAAAGAAAAGGAAACGAATTGTGTAGAGAATATAAAGATATATGTGTGGAGAACCTCGGTCGTAATTTAAGAATAGATAAATTTGGGAAAGCAAGCATTGCAACAGTGATAACGAGCGCATTACAGAAGCACAATATTTTAGCAGAATTCAGCATTTAGTCGTTAGAATGACTAATTACTTACGGCTGTACACGGGCTATTCATTTCCGCATTTGCATTTCTAAGGAAAGCCAGACTAACAAAGAGACAGAATTGACATCTTTGTCGAAATTTCTTTCTCGAGATATTCCATGTAGCTTGAATGACCTTAGTCTGACATTCAAGGCCATTTCATTTCTTTCGCATTTATGTCGTCTCAATTAGTTGCTTCAAATCGCTTTACGTAGGTTGTTAGAAAAATCACCGATCTGGACATGTTCATGCATGTGCTGCATGTGACTATTTAAACAAAATGTTAACCATTTTGAGCGCGCAGCAGTACAAGTGTCGTTGGACCACCCTTTGAAGGGGTTGCCCATGAGTATTTTTATGAAAACGGAAAAAAATTAAACATCAGTTGAATTGAATTGTCGCAAATGTATGTAAATTTTAATTTTTTTTAATTATAGAGATGAGTTCAATCAAACGCATGTACTGTGTACTTTAAAATGTTTGCATCGCTTTTCTCTTCTTTTGTTTGTGTTTAAGCAAAAAAGAGCACATAATTTGTAACTGTACGGGAGTATAGCACATTCCATACATTACTCGTTGCAATTTCTGCGCGTTTTCATCTATCATATAAAAGATATATCTTGAGGGAAGAATGATATGCGCTTCCAGTTAATTCATAGATCGGGTTGATTGTTAAAGTTACTAAAAGAACTAAAAAGCTGATCATTCCAATTGCTTCCCGTTAACCGTAACGAAGGGTACTGAACAGGAACAATATCTGCAGATAGTCCTTGCTTTGCTTCCATCTTGGGTGCTGGCTTTTCTTTTGCCGAGTCGTGATCCAAAAGCTTATAATAAAACAACGCCACGCGGGTAATTCTATCATCCATCAAATATCGCTGGTAATGCATGCTACGACGAATTAGTGTCTCCTTAAGAATCGATCACATGACAATACAAAAAACTAGATAATGCTTTCGTTGACATTCTTAAAGCAGCTTACGGAAAGGCCCTTTCTCCCTCCCTAACCTCCATTCATTGCCACTATTCATATGCATATATTTTTTTCAATTCATATCGTTCTGAAAATATTTGATCTCCAATAGGATTTATCAGTTATCAGTATTTTTTTTAAAAGTCTGACAAAGAGTTTTATTTTCAATTCCGCTCTGTATGCTGGTGATGCTTAAGCCAAGTACAACTTGACATGAGTTAAGGGTGTCATTTCAATAGTCGATGAGTTACGTCAGCAATGTGATATGAAGAAATGATACCAGTATGTGACTTTGAGGGCTATAAATCCCACGTTGTTTTACCAATCGCGAAAAATATGTTCACGACGCTTCAGCGATATATCGCGCATGCTGTCTGCATATATAAAGAGCATATATAAAATGCATTATTTTATTAAAATAATGGGACGAAATGTGCTGTAAGAGTGACATTTTGAACTCACATTTGTAGACCTTTTAATGTCCATTAACGAATGAACAAAGGAAAAAATGGGATTAATATGATTTCGGGTCTCAACCTCAACAGCAATGCCTAGAAATACATGCGATTTTTGATAAAAATACCAATGCAATGGTAAAAGCAGAATATCTCGACCTTTTAGTTGTGAATGCATGCACACTTTAATAAATTAAGCAAAAAAAAAAAAAAAAAAAAGGCCAAAATAAAAATTTTTATATAAAATTTTATTTCTAATGTAAATTGAAAATATAACGGAACTTCTATTTTTTAATTTCTTTAACATTTATTTGCGCTCTTTTATATGATTTTATTTATTTATTTATTTTTTTTTTTTTTTACGAAAATGTACACAAAAATTCTCATTTTCATCCGTCCGGAATCAATTTAATTAATAATAATAAAAAAGAAATCCCAATTTCCATATGAATTTTATTGTTATCAAACGTGTTTGTTTTCTTTTGTTTCCGTACATTGAATTTATGTTAATGTTGCTTTGCCATGTACATATGCATACAAATACTTGTATGTATGTATATGTGGCACGCATAAATAAATGCACTCTATATTGAAAAAGTTATTTAACATTTTTATAAAATAAAGCAAAAAAGTCAAAAAACAAAAAAAAAAAAAAAAGAAAAAAACCGAAAGCGAAAGCGAAAACAATCCAATATTGTTAAAACTATATCTACATGAATATTCATAAATATATAAATACATAAATATACACATATATATATACATATATTTATACGTTTTGGGGAGCGAATGAGTGGTTTTTTAAATATGAAAAAAAAATTGACTTTTCAACTTTAAACCAAAGTGATCAATAAGCGTATTGTCGTTGCTGTTGTTTTTTTCGCTTTTGTTTCACGTGCACACACACACACAGAGCATTTTATAGTCGTTCACTGATAGACATACATATATGCATAAATGCCACTTGTTTGTTTTGTATTACTTGCCATTCACACAAACACATACGCACACACACATAAACGCACATACGCGTACCAACACATATATCTTTTACATTCATTCAACGTGTGGGTTACATTGCTATACACGTACACGTTTGCATATATATAGCGGCAAGGATTTATCTGTTTCTACAAGCGTTCGCAAGTGTGCATGCGATTGTGTGGATAGTGTATGCGCCAGTATGTTTGACTTCAACTTTGTATTGATTCCACATAACTGTTTTACATTTGGTTTTCTCTTTCGCCCTTCGTTTCTTTTTTTCGCTTTATCTATCTATAAGTATATTAAGTTTTTGCGGATGTATGCAACGCCCCGAAGGACTTGAGATATATTGGGATTTTATTATATTGATCGATTTTCGGAATCATTGTTTGACTTGGTTTAAATGTGTCTGTCCGTGTTTGCGTCTTTTTTCCTCGTGTGGAATTTTTGCCATAGTAGGCCGTAGCCCTCTATAATGTTTGCATTTATTTTCTTTACTGTATGTAGATTTCTGTCAATTCTAGACATCGTTCTTGAACTTTTACACAGATTTCGTTGCAAATATGTTTAACCCCTTGTTTTTCGTGCTAATACGAATGGAATTTTTAGTTTGAATAGATGGAGCTTCTATAAGATTATCCAGATCAAGTTTCAATTTCAATCAATTTCATACGAAAAACACATACCAAATTTCATTCAAATATGTCTGTTGATTGAACATAAGAATATACAGACAGACTCCAGGTCAATAGACGCACAGGCGAACTTATATCGATCCAGAAAATGTTTCTATAAGGTGAGCGTGTCGTAAGTCTTTCTGGGCGTTGCGTACGTCCGCACAAACTTACTATGCCTTGTACCACAAGTGGTATACAGCATAAAACACGTAAGAACAATATAGTCGGGCAAGGCCCTCGGCAAGATACGGTACACCATTTGGCTAAGTATAGTTATTCACTCCGTTTTGTGATAAGACACCAAAAATTGCACATTACTTTCATGCAAAGCTGTACTATGGGAAGATGCCGAAAACGACACAAGACGTGATCACATGTCGTTATCACATGTCGTGATCACATGACCTGTTAGCAAACTCAATTTAATACCCAAAACTTGTATCATTTTTCACTTTCCGTCTTAAAAAGCACGAAATTAGCCTTTCTCTCCATATAAGGGCTCAGTTTTCATGATAGCCCCTATATATATTAGACCTTAAAAAATCGACCGATGCGATCCAACTTCTCTACGATTAGTTTTTATGCTGAATTTCTCCTATTAAAGAGTAAACCTTTTGCTAAAGGGCCCACTATTCATTAGGACCCTTATATGGAATTAGAAGTCCAAGAAATAGATCCACATGATTGAGATATGATTTACCTAATTTTTATGTCAGAAAGTTATACATTTTAATAAAGGATTTTTGTAAATATTTTTAAAGATTATACAAGCAGGGAAGCTCCCCACTTGATAGTACAACACGCAATATTTACCTATTTATTTTGTTAATTTATTCATTAACTTATTAATTAGCAAAATTATTTATTTATTTATTTATTTATTTATTTGATTATTTGATTATATTATAATATATATCTAATGTTGATGCCAACGCACGTTATGTTCGAATAGCAATGTCCGCCTACTACATACGGTTTCGTACGTGTTGTCGTATTTGTTTACATGATTTTCTATTAGGCAATAAGCATAAATAACGTTAGACGACATGCGACTAAGTATTTAATGAAATATTTTAGTCGCTCAATTTTAATTAAATTTTTCTCTCGGTAAAATCACTAAAAACAAAGCAAACTAATCACGAAACTTGTTCAAAGTGTTTCCAAACGATACAAGATAATAATAATAATAATAGACAGAGACATAGAGTGCACAGGAATTGGATTAAAACTGAATAACATGACGATTAGTCGCCCAATTATATATGAGTTGAAGTGCGATGAAGGGGAAAAATTATTCGCTCTGACACGTCTGTGCAGCAGCATAGGAAACTGAAATCATTTCATAATCTTTACGTAAAGCCGATTCTACCAATAATTTGAAGCATTACTCCCCCTCCTTTTGCTGATGTGCGTCCAATATGTCTTTTGAAAGATTGTAAGTAAATGGTATAAAACAAACTAACCTAACATTTTTCAAACGCCCAATTTATTTGGCAACTAATAATATATATGGAAGGCATTGGACGGATGGCTGACTGCCTCGTACAGAGACAGTCGCCAACATTTACTCCTTTTTTTTATTTATTTATTTATGTTTTTCTTCAAACAGCCTTAAAGCCATGAAAAGCTCAAACTTATTCAAAGGCATCGAATTTCATTTTGTCGCATATCCAGTGGTTGATGTGTGATCGCTTTCACATATCAATTTTTCGCTTTTCTTATTCGTTCGAGGCCATCACCTCGGCCGTAAGCATTTAAACCCCTAGAGCTCTAGCTCAACAAATCAACCGATAGTTAAGTCTACCTCTACTTACGTTATATAGCATCGGCCTACTCCAACCACACAATAGGCTTGAAAAGAAAAAAACAACAACAAAAAAACTACGAAAAATTTTTAACAAATTTTCCAAGTTTCTAAAACAAGCAATTCCAGATTCATTTGTTTTAATTTCTGTGGCTACATCCACCGCACAAAAGTAGAAGGAGATAAGAACGTTTAAATATTTCCTAAGAAATGTAAGTAAAAGAAAAACCATCAAAACCGACGCAGAGAAGAAGAAAAACTATAAATTATTTATGCCTTCGAAAAAGTTTTATTTTTCTAAAATGAATTCTTCTTTTAATTTAAGTTCAAATCTGTTTAAAAAGCGATTATAACTTTTCATGCTGTCGCCGTCTCTTGCCTTTCTTTCAATTGTTTACGCAAAAAATTTTCCCAGATGTTTTTAGGCTCAAAAATTACAAATACAAAAAATACATAGAGATTTCATTTCAAAATCTATCTGTTCTTCCGTGACAACTTCCGTGATGACTTTAAGTAGACGTTTATCCGGGGGATGTGGGGCTTCTTTTAATTCAACCTAAGATATCTATTCTCCGCGTTTAACGTAAAACTTGCTACGATCTGTCAGGACGGAATTAAAAGAGATAAGCAATCGAAACTGGACTTAAGATTAGATCTCAAATTTCATTATGTTCCCCTACGCGGATGAAAGGTGCACTTCTCGCAAGTTATCCTCGCATTGCTAACTCTTTGATAACTCATTGATAACTCTTCATCTTTTCAAGCCCAACTTATGAAGTAAGTACGATAACGAATCTGGATTCAATATTAAACTGTTCGCATTATCTTATTCAATACAAAACTCGCGAGGCTTTGTTTTCGTTTCGTTTCGAAACTGAAGAGAGATCTGAGATTAATCACTACACGCGAATATTTTTATTAAGCGAAGTCGAATAAACAAAATAAGCACTTCCTTGAAAGAGCTAAACGTAGTTTAAAAATTCGCAGTAAAAATTTCTTGATCTCAACTTCTCCTTAGCAAGAGAAGAGAGAAAAAGAATTTTGTTTTGAAATATAAATGAATATTAGACTATGAAATGTATTTACGGACAGACTTTAGGATAGTATGAAATTTCTTCGTGCGACACAATTGGCATAATTGTACGAAAGGCTTAGTCGCAACTGAGACTGAGAAGCCAAGAAACCTTGAACAACAACTTTCTCAACTTAGCGGGCGAAACATTGTTGCATATAACATATCGGCCAAAAATTTCCGGAATCGCCATATACTTATTTAATCTTTATCGTTTGTAGAGAGTGCTAGTCGTCCAATGACGAGTTGACGAGTTACCCTACTTTGGTTATTTTCAAATCAATGGAAAAATCTACAATACGTGTGATGACTAAGCATGACTTTTTGGCCGTAGCGTCAACATTGGTTTGCAAACTACAACTTTCGCAAGGCGGTTGTTTGCTGATTTTATTGCTGAATGTGGTGAGCATCGTAAAGCGGTAGTACACTAAAAAAAAAACATCACAAAAAGTTTTCTTTTTTTTTTCTTTTTTTTTTTTTAGTGAGTAGAAGTGAAAAAAGGGAATGGGATAGGAAACTGGCCACGGCCTAGTGGGCCTGTGCGCCTAATCGGTAAACGTTATGTCTAGGCTACGATCGAAATAAACCCTAGCGCATCGAGATTTTAACCCGCGAATACTGACTTGTTAGTCGCGGATCGTACCAACACGGCTACCCTTGCGGATATGAAACATCTTAGAAACAACTAAAGGCAAATGAATGCCGCCTTTACTTACAGTGAAAGAAAAACAGCGTCGCTTCAAGTCGATAGTTTGCCAATGGAAAATGTCATGAATTCTAGTTCGAATTGCTGCTCTCTGGCGACTATTATCTGTCTGCAAAATTTAAAATGGATGCTTCAGATGAATCGATTTGGATCAATTGCTGAGGTTTGTCGAAAACTGAAGCATACTTTGAGACGCGCATTAGAGTACCAAGTGAAGTGATTGTAACTCTTCTGAAGTTGATGTTTGCATAAAAATGAAAAAAAAAATAAGATTTCTTTTCTTGGTTAGTGCCTGGAATTAGTGACAGCCGTGTTACTTGGACTGGCATGTATAATTATGCAAATGTAATCTTTGTCTTACATTTCTATAGTGTACAACTATGGCGTTGTGTTTACTTAACCGACCAAAATATTAAACAATACTACGATTTTCTGGACGAACTATCCAGAGATGTTTTCGATTTTATTATTGCATATATAGTATATATAGTTATATAATCTGTTTTGTTGCTAACCGATTTTTTTCTTCATCTAAACACCTTTAGTATACCAGCTAATCATAGCTAAAGGATAAAGAAAAATCACTTGCAGCGGAATGTTACTTTCACTCTGCTCTGCTGCATTACTTGCTCATATATATATATATTTTTTTTTTTTTTTTTCAGGCCACCTGCAACAAAGTTTCAAGTGTACACGAAGTTTGAGACAAGTTTAACGAAAAAATTGCATAAAAAGTTTTTTTTCTCTTCTCTTCTCTTTTATTTATTTATTTTTTTTTTCATTTACTATTCTTAACAATTTTATTACTTACGACTTTTAAGTTAATATTTTTGAGATTAGTTGCATAGAAAGTAGAGAGATTTTTCTCTCTCTCTTTTTTATTAGGTTTTACAAAAATTACTGTTAAAAGAGAATGTGCAAGAATTAAATTTAAGAAATTCAATAAAAAAAAAAAAAAGAGAGGAGAAAAAAAAGCAATTTCAATTTCGAACAAAAGACTTTAGCATTACTTCACTTTACAAATACATTCAAACATGAAAGCATACGTAAATCCCCGTAGAACATTGAAATTATTTAAGATCTTAACTTATATTTTTGACAGCTCTAATGATTTTCATTTCGTTCTTATAGATTTATAGCAAAAAATATTGCATTTTTTATATATGGAATGTATGTTCACAGATTTTTGAATATTATAATGTACATATAACGTGCTGACGCTTCCTTCCTCGTCTCTCCAATAGAAATGCGTAGGGTAGGTAAAGGAAGAGAACATTTTCAGGTTGAAGTCAACTAAATATTGTCTTTACATCATAAAGTTAACTTAACTGCACTTCGCTTTCTGCTTTGCATGCAAACTATTTCGTTATATTTCAATCTTGAAACATATTGGATTTTGGGATTTTTCTATATGGATCCCCTACTCAACGACGAGAAATGATGAAAATGTAACACTAGCTTATTAGATAGTACATCCGTCAATTTGACGGATTTTTGACTTTAAGCTTCAGCATAAGTTCAGCATAAGGAATGTTATATATTACAACAAACATATATATATATCTCCTTTTTTTTTTTTCTTTTTGGGACACGCCCGTTTCCCTATTTGAAGATAGTGTTCTAGACGTACTTCTACGAAAATTGATCAATTTAATGGATAATTTTTGCGAATTGTCACAGTCGCAAAACTTCAGAAAGGAAGGATCGATTAAAAATATGATGGAAAAGAACATGGACGTAACTGATACATATGTACGCATACAATGTAGAAGAAAGTCAAGGAACCTCGGAAAACGCACAACAAATTTTTCAAATTTTATAATCAAAAATTCACTCTCATTAATATATTTTTGGAAAAACGTTATCTAATTGTTCGCCAAAGCCACCGGCTCTGTTCAGTGCAAAAATGATTCCAGTCTAACTGCTTACTAACATGTTTACACATTGTTATGAAAGACTTTTTGGAAACTGTCTTTACTAGAAAAAAAATGTATTCACTTATTATACCCAAAGTCCTAATCTCACCTCTTATCGTTGTTGAAATTTGATTCATAAAAACAAAATCGGGATTAGTAAAGTGAATTCAAGAATGCTATGGTCAGTTAGCGTTCGACCTAGGTCCTATATCGTTTGACATCATTTCTAGCTCTGACTCAATTGTCGATACGCTCCTTATACTGGAGAGACTACATTTTTTATGGAAACTTTACTTGCTTAAGAAGTTTATTTGAATACTTCACTGATTTCAACACAAACCATTTTATACGAAATCTTCGAGGGACTTCCCACTAAAAATTGCTGATACAATTCGCATTTGCTTGACGTGCCTATCAACCGATTTCGCTTCCGGTTTTCAATGCACGATCGATCTTCTCCTTATGGCCTTTTATTTAAATAAAAGTTTTGCATTTTCCCTCAGTAGCAGTAGTTTTAAGCGCATCGCTTCCTATAAACGTTTCTATTATACAATAATTCTCTTCGAATTTCTCCAGACACCTGCGCATTTATTATCTTTAAAAATTTCGAAAATTTGTGGATCAACATCAGGCAAGATCAGGCATAATCCGAATGATTTCTTTTAAAATTGAAACCAATTCGTTGTTTAATTTAAACGCCACTTTTACTAATTCACTATTTCAATGAACGCTGCACCGAAGATAATTTCCGCTAGTCCTCGTATCTGCCTTTTCGCATAAACTGACCAACACGTCTTTTATGTAAAAAAAGCCATAGACGCTTTGATAAGTATTTTCGCTTAAAGCTTAAAGTTTGCTTTAATTTTTGCTGCTGAGCCCCCTATAAGTTTCACATTTGAATAACATAAAAACCACATCGATATACATATTTTCTACTTTTTCCTTTGTAAACATAATCGTTGTTACATTAGTTATTGGAGCCAAAATTAAATAAAATGATAATAATTGACTTTAGTGTATGTGCAAGGGTGGATATCTATTGAACGTTTTCAGTTTTCTTGTTCCTTTGGGAGCGATATAGATTACATGAATTTAGTCCTTGATAGTCAACCAAAATTCTTAAGCCTTTTTGCTTAGAATTCGAACAAGACACCAAGAAGTGCGAAAATTAGCTTAAATCAATTTTGAATCTCAAGCTATTTTGAAATACGAGCAAAATATTCGTGGAATGAATTTTCTACCTTAACACCTGACAGCCATCATAGAT
The DNA here is from genome assembly GCA_001077435.1 of Glossina morsitans morsitans. Lineage (NCBI taxonomy): Eukaryota > Metazoa > Arthropoda > Insecta > Diptera > Glossinidae > Glossina > Glossina morsitans. Next base: position 53,011 of record CCAG010017715.1, on the reverse strand, counting down.
GGCTATAATCAAGCGCTTTTAATTGTATGGACATTTCATGCCTCCCAACACTTTGCATGCATAGTTTAGTTTAGTTAACAGGCTTAAAGCGAAAGGTCTTGTGACAGGAATTACTGGGCCTAGGTCAAAACTTTCTGGACAGACAGATAAACAAGCGATCGGTATTATAAAAGATTAATCTATCTCGAGTCCTTCTGAATGCTTTACACATCCACACGAACGTAAGATATCCTTGTCCCGCAAGTGGTGTAGGATACAAAAATATTTACATAGAAAGTCAGAAGAATCTCTCCACGAATAACTCTTCAATATCATATTTAACACTTTGGCTGCGCTGCTTCATTAGCACATTTACTTAATAATTTGCATTTTTAACGATCTGACCTTGAATTTGCGCAAGTCGTTCGTTCAAAAGGCTTGATCGTCGTCCGTAGTAACGCTTCCCGATGAAAATTCGGATTACACGGCTAAAGAAATTCTCTTAACATCGTTGCAATCGAAATTATTATTGCTATCTAACCTTTCGAAGGGTCGTGAAATTATCAGCAGTGACTTATAAATTTCATAATAACTTCCTGCCATTGAGGTGCTAAAGTAAACGAAAAGAAGATAACCTTGTAATTCTATAATGAAGGTAAATAATGATGGGAATGTGAGAATTACAAATAGCCGAAATAGCAGCATAGCTTGGACATTTCGTTAGAACAAGAAGACTTGAAAACAAAACAAGCCTTAGTGTAATATCTATATGTATGTATAAAAAAAAAAAGGCAAAAAAAAGTCTTAAGCCTAATTAAAAATAAAGTACTCATTAATTTGTTTGAATTGACTCTTGACGTACACATAAGCTTCTATGTACATTATATAGGTATATAAATGTAACAACATCCCTATTCTTCCGCACTTCCCTTTGCGTTTTGTTATTGTGCAAAACTGAAAGCAAAGTTAACTCACCCATTTACCGATAGTGAACGTTAAAAATATTTTCACTTGCTTTGCATGCTTTCCCTAATTCTGCGAAAGTATAATGTATGAAAATGGAAATAAAAAATGAAATTTCAATAAAACATTTGTTTTACAACTCGTTTGGGCACATAAACGACTATGTCTGGTATGCTTTATTGTGTGTTGTTGTATTGCGTGCATGTGGCTTTGCAGAGTTTTAACATAAATCATAAGGAGCGAACACCAGATACACAGACACGTATAAAAATTTTCTATATATAATATTCATATACAGCAACTAAAGCAACTAAACGGTAACACATGATAAATGCTCGTTGAAATGAAGACATTTATAAAAATCCACACTAAACGCAAAATGTTTGCATTACTAAGAAATAGTTGGTAGTATAATGGCAAGAGGATGGAGGGGGGAGGGGGATGAGATGAGAAGATTTATAAAATGCTGATGGGAAATGAACAATAACTAACGTATAATCCCACAATAGAATAATGAAATATGTTCGCACAAGTATTGGTGTGCTATGGAAAAATTATGTTTAAAAAAGGAAAATATAAACATATATAAATGAATGCATTTGTATGTCTGCGCAAAGTGTTGAGTAACCATTAAAGTTAATGCAGAGACAAAAACCCATACCACCACAAAGAACAATAACAGCAGTTGTACACAATAGTTTGCACCACAAATACCAATAATTTACTGTATTTTTATGTTGAAAATTACATACACTTTTGCGCGAACAAACACATAAGCGCACAGAAACAGAACACAGACACACATGCTCATGCACATCATGGTTTTTCTAGTACAATAATAATAAAAGAGTCGTAGATAAAGTTATGTGTGAAACCTTTAAATAACAACATGAACTCATTGTAGCATAAACGTAAACAATCATTGAACAACAATGAAAACTTTTGTGTATGAGAGCAGAGAAACAATAAAAAAGCATAAAAAATAAAAATAAAATAAATAAATAAATATACTCGAGCTTATGAAAATACTTTCACCAAAAAGGATAGATAATAGATAATAATAGAACACGGCAGGAACCTTTTAGGTTATATTTATGAAATTTTTTTTTATCATCATTCTTTTGCCTTTAAATTCCCATTTCATGGCATATTTAAATTAACTTCTAACTTGCTTGCTGATGATAATATTGCTTAAAAAAGAACAAAAAAAAAAAGAAGAAGAAGAAGAAGAATATTCAAAAACAAACGTCCTTCACCGAATACGCATTTTTTATTTTTTAAGCCTAAAAGCATTATATATATATATATATTATATATATGTATATGTGTACATGCATACATCTGTATTTAATTGATAATTACTCTTCTTCCTCAAACTATTTTCTACATAAGATTTTTATAAAAATTATCCCTTAACAGTTACTTACATCATAATATAAATAATATACCGAACTGTAATGGTAGTTATTACAAAATCGTACGCTTGGATTTGAAAAAAAAAAAAAACAAAAACCCTCTTAAAAAAAACTCATCACAACATATCTGTAACCAATGGCCAAGGGTCCTTCTGTTTACTGTGAAAAAAAAAAAAAAGAAAACAGAAAACAGAAAACAGAAAACATGAATACATCATCATTCATTCATATTAACAATGCGAAGCAAAGCAAACAGAATAACAATGATAACGTAGATCAATGAAAATAAAAAGGAAAATTTTCGGTTACAATACCGTTATACCCGACAGAAGGTATACTTAATTTTTCCCTTCATTCATCGAAACTTGTTTTTACCATAACTTGAAGAACGCTTACAACCGATTACGCCAATGGACAGCTCGGCTGGCTGTTTGTTTGTCTATAATAACAGTGCGATTGGTTTTGATTAATAGCGGCCAGCAAGAGACGAACAATATCAACTGCACCTATGAGTTAAAGTAAAACTCAAAAGTTAGCATATTCGGCAGCCAATATAGTTTTCCTGGAGACCTTTTTTTTTTTTTTCTACTGTTAATAAAGATGGGAATAAATTTGGCGCAATGACGTTCAATCCGCTAAGTTTCTCACTCCTTTGATATTTTTTTTTTTCATGACTAATAACATAATCTGGGATGGATTTCACAGAAAAAATTAATATGAATCGGGGCAGGGATAAGCCGTTGTTTAAAAGTCTTCAACTTAAGGGACATAACAAACACAGGAAGTGAAAAGCTTTGTTTACGTGGCAAGAATATGTATAAAAATGTGTATAACAAAATTATTGTGGAAAAGAGATGAAGGGAGAAGGTGTTAAATTCCGCGACTTCTATCTTCCGAATTTAAATGCAATCATTAATTGTATGGCGTTCTCACCTGCTTTTCGCTTTGCTTAATAAATAACACATCAGTCGGTAAAGTCGTACGATAGCACATAAATATGGTTTCTAGATAATCCGAGATAGACCGTCAAACTACTAAATGGCTGCAAGTTGTCTAACTAATGGTCAGAATTACATGAATTTTTCTTACATTTCGTTCGAAGAGGTTGATTCTCTCTGAAAAACAAATCAATCCCACATCTGTATGTCAGTCATTCTGCGAACTTCTAGCGTATGTATTATTGTGTTAACTAAATTAAAAAATCAAGCAAATTACTATTAAAGGTGTTTCCGAACCATAGTAAAGAGCGTATAACTAATGTGAAAACGTTGTGATATAGGCGATGAGCTAACGTATATATAAAGACTATAACTATGTACAATTGGCATGCACACTAAGTGTTAAATATTTCTGCACAATTTGAAAAAAAAAAAAAAACAAATCGAAATAATCACAACGTATGAAAGTTGCTCACTTGGGCTATTAATGTCTTCGGACACTTTTTTTCTATAACCTGTCGTGGTCCCCCCCAAGAAGATTTTGAAAATTGGTGCATACATGTGCCAGGTTTCCGAGCAACATCGTTGTCTTTCCTTGACTTGAAATGAAAATTAAATTAATTAGCAAAACTGACACACAGTCATAAGTGTAAGGATAGGTGCCAGCTAGCGCCATGGTGCTGAGAGTAGTGACTCTGCCATCCACATCATTTACAGTCAGTCCACCTGATGATTGAAGAACTGTACCAAATTATCGCTCGTTCTAGCTGAAGAGATTATTCGACTATTTACGTTGCGTATTCGAAGCCCCATGGGCAACATATTTGCTCTTATTTGATCCACCCATCCAGAATGAAACCAATTCTCACCATTTAGTTTAGTTTAGTTTAAAATATCTGTAGAGAATTTTTGATTACTTTAATGTATTGCGCGAATCGTCAATTGATGAATGTCTGAAAATCTCGTGGTTTTTACTTATCAAATATGTGTCATCCCGATTAAAAATATATGTTGGCAGTTGGCAAAGAACGACTCGACATTTGGTGTGACATTTCTTCTTGAGAAATTCTATATATCAGAGTCTGTAAGTGAGCAACGAATGTTTGCTAACACATAACATGATGAATAAATGAATCTTGCATGTTTTGTAATCTAGCAACAACATTAAACGCTCTATGATTACATACATAAAAATTATTACAAGAAAATATCGTCAAGCATTGCTGAAACAGTGTTAGAGAGACCGCATTAATTGTGTAACTTACGTAATCTTAGAGATTGTTGTCTGGCTTTCTATTATACTTTCAGATATATCTAGAGTAAGGATACTACACGGTGAAGAAATTGCATAGTTTGGTGTTCCACTTTGCTGTGGTATAGCGGTAAAGACTTCCAAAACAAGCAAACTCTCACATTATTTCAAATTAAAGTTCTTACCATGGATGTAAAGTAAGTATGACAATGCAGACGCTGAGCGTTGAGAGCGTTCAGATCCAGCAGTGTGGTATGCTTTGGTAACCTTTGTCCATTTATTTACACACTATAAACATATAACCCAGGCGGCCGCCTATCCATGCATATTTGGGCTCAACTACGTTGTATACTATTGTGTGATAATTTGCAAAATATTTTGAGTCCTTTTGTATGCTAAGTGCTGGTATACGTATACAGAAATTTTTGAGCCCTATTTTGTGTATAATAAATTCACTATAAATATAAAAAATTATTTTTATAAAAAGATTATAATGATATCCTTGAAATTATCCACAATGTCAAAAAATAAAAATAAAAGGAAAACGAAAAAAAGAGAGAAGAATAGTAATACAATTTACATATCAAGGCTCTTAAAAAGCATATAAAACATGTGTGTAGAGATAAGTATGTTAAGCTGTTTTGTATAACAATTGCGTTCGAGAAAATCGTACATCACAACCCTTTCTAATTTACCGCTCGCTCAGGCGAATCCTTCGCACTGTATAAACACACAAATCACATGGGTCAACAAGCTGTTGGCAAAGATTGTAAACACTGATGTGTTACTCTTGCCGTTATAACATATGTAAACTAAACGAGGCTATAATTGACAGCTAGTGCACCAACAGCAGGAAAAACAGAAATAAACGGAGTGCAAAAAAAAAAAAACAAAAGGAAGAAATAAAAATAAAAGGTCGCACCATATTACACACTTAAGTATGTATTTGTGCTAAAATCTTTCTCTGGTCTTCTCTTCTCCTTCTTCGACTTCCTTTTTCTGTACTTTTTTACTTTCACTATGTAATTTAAAAAAAAAAAAAAAAAAAAAAAAGTAGGGAAGAAATCTAACACAAAAGAAAATACATTAGCAACCAAAAGTTTTTTCTTGACTCGATATGGGTTACTAATATAGTTAAGGGGTTTAGTTAGATGCTTAGATTGCATTAAGTGTAGAAATAATTCCCTATCGGTCTCTTTTCCTTTCTAACATAAACAACAAAAAACAACAAAGAACAGAACGATTATTTCAAGAAAATAGTAAAACGTGTTTTATTCAATAATACTTGTCCATGACTAGCTACACATTTTTTACATCTTTATGACGGACGATGAGATCCGTTTCGAAGAAATAGCTATCCATATAGGAGTTCATTCTCTGAGTGCCATCCTAAAAACGGAAGCACTGGTCAAATCCGACAATCAGTCACCGATTGAAATCAGTGATAATGAGAAGAAGGCATATCCAATGAATATAATGTGAAGTTAATACATTTCACTCCAGATTAAGTTCCTTGGGAGCAGAAGGGGAAACGTTTTGTCAAAACGTTTGCAAGAAGAAAGCATTAGAGACTCCGGAAAGTGTATATATTTTGATCAGCATCAAATTCTGAATCGATTTAAGCATGTCCGTCTATCCGCTTATCTGTCCATATTTATCTGTCCGTCTGTATAATGTCTGTTGTAAACATTCTCCTGGCCGCACAAATGAAGCCATCGCCTTAAAAGTTTGCTGAAACATTAAAAGTGTTTGCACGCCAGTTGTTATTGAAAATGGACCGAATCGGTTGATGAACACGCCCACCGAACCATGTAAAGTGATAACCGCTTTGTTTCTCAAAAGGAATAAAAGGATTAGTTACTTATTTATTTGTCATAAATTATAGCAAATAAATGCACAAAAATTTTGACGCATATTCTATGGACGATGCTGTGGCACCTGTTCAAAAATGGACAAAATTGACCATGAAACCACAAACAAACCTCAAAAATCCAATAAAATATATAAAAACAATTTCAAATTTGAGATGCACTCAAGCAACTAAAGCACTATAGCTTTTGTTCGTCTGTCCATCTGTCCAACTGTCCAACTGTGTAGTATTTGTGGTAAGCATTCTCCCGTTAACGAAAATCAAAATATATCGGCAGCAAATTTACAAAAGAATTTGGACATGGCTTAAACTTTTCCAAGGACATGCCTACAACGCCCACACGCTTACGCCACAAAAACTTTTATTTCGAAAATAGAAAAAGTCAACCGTATCCACTCCATGTTATAGAGCATGAAAACTTAATTCTCTTACTTTCTGTTATTCTTTTTAGGATAACGAAGATGACTATACAAGATTCGATCACGATCTTATTTGTTTTCCCTTAAAGAGGGCCGGAGATTGTTATGGTGAGAAATCACAATGTAGTAAACTGCGGACATATGACGGCCATAGCCTTTCTTAGGTTTTGTTTAGTTCTTAGTATTTCACAATAACACACAGGTACCCTACCCGAAAGACCGCATCAACATTATCGCTAATAGTCACCAGAAAGACTTGTTTATCTCGAATCATGCGCTTGCGCTTAGATTATTGCGTATGTTTTATTTTTTCTTGTGATTTTTCATCACGATTTAGCAGCGATTTATCTCGGGTTAAATCGGTAAACTCGCGCTTCTCGAATTTGGTTGTATTTTTTTTTTTTTTTTTTTTTTACACAGAAGCTGACTAATTCAAAGCTCCCACAAAACTATTTTGTACATACTCCAAAGGAAAAACGTACGCCGGTGCCTAAAGATTAAAATATAGGATTTTCAATAGTATCTTTGACAAATGGTCACGTCAATAGACTAAGTAGGAGTTAAGATCGGAGTTTGAAGTTTCAAAAGGCTACGTTATCAACTATGTCAACTATATCAACTATTTGTAAACGTGGTTATCTTACATCAAACCTGAGCTTCTCTAGCAGAGTTTAAAATCTGCTCCTTCGTTTCCGAAAATATTGGGTTAAATGAAGGAGTTCCAGTTGCCAAAACGAATATCATAAAGGTCGACGAAATTAACTACGAACACGAGAAATGGAGAAAGATAATTCAGCAAACAGCAGTTCATAACGGTAGACGGAAAGAGCGCGAGCTATCAGACATGTGAAACAGTGCCGAAAATCGCGGCACGAGAAAGTCATGCATTGAATGAGAAACAGAAATATCAGCTAAGAGATCGATTATGCGATGAGAAAAATCAAAGAGTTTCAGTTCGAATTGCTTCCGCTCACATGTACCCTATTCCTTAAATTTCGCTTCATCTAATTATGTTCTCTTTACGCTGGTAAAAATCTTGCCATCAATGAGAAGACGAAGCTTGGGATCGTTGACTATTTTCAAGACGGTCACGGCTCTCACTATAGAGAAGATATCGAAACTCTTGAATATCGCTGGAAAAAATGTGTCAAGCCAAAACGAGGCCATATTAAGAAGGAACAAAAATGTTTTTTCCTAAATATTATTTTTGTTTCTTTGGTCGTTCTCAGATTGCATACTTTTGGCCCTACTCTGCTATATCTGTATAGATTTTTAGGGATAAATCTACTGTAATACTGCTGCCTAAATCAATCATTTGTTAATAAATAATTCATTTAATTAACTTATTGGCTTAACTCGCACAGGTTTGATTTTAAAACTTCACCTCCAGAAGATTATGAAAAATTCGAAGAAAGCGAGTGAAAATTGTTGCTATTTTGAAAAATAATGGTTCAAGAACAAAAATTAAAATATTTTTAAATTTTAAACTGTACACGACAAAATTACAAATGCGATTACTTTAATATATGATAGGAAATAAACTTTTTTATTTCAGAATCCAAAAAGTTCAAACCGACTACTAATTCAATAGAGAACCAAGTGATTTTTTTTTTTTTTTCGAAAAATTGATAGCGATGTTAGCTGTTAAGCCGAAACTATGGTTATATTGGCATATTTGTTTAGAGTAAATACTTGTAAAGTTTTAAATAATTTAAATTTTTTTTTTTGCCTTAACAACGTAGATAAAGAATTTAAAATACAAGTTAATGCTTTCCGTCAGACGTAAGTTGGTCTTCATTTTGACGCATGTAGTACTTAAGTAAAGTAAAGTAAAGTTTATTCGGTAATTTTTAATCAAAAATTTCCATTTTTTTGTTGACATTCCTTTATTTTTATCAATCCGAGTTCAGAACGTTTAAGAGGCATAACGTAGTTTGATCACCTACTATATGAAGCATTGATCTGGTGGAGTTACATTCAATTTATTGTTTATGATCGCTAGAGCAAAATATTAGTAAGTATCTGATGTATCTGGCATCTGAAAGATTTATTTATATTATTATCTCGGGTCCGGAATTTAATTTACACTTCAATTAAAGAGGGTTTCTTTATAAAATCCTTATAAATAGATTCTAGAATACTGGAAAATAGGTAAAGATATTCATCTAAAGAGGATGCAAAAAATTTCAGAACTGCTTACATTTCTTATGTTGTAGCCATGTTCCCGACATTGCCGTTAAGGCAATAAAGAGTCACCTGATTCCTTTAATTATCTAATAATTATTACATAATTTCGCTAAGTAAAAGCAATAGGTTTTGCCTTAAATTTGCCTTTTTTTCTCTAGTGTTGCTTTCCTTTGACAAACAAGATTAAGGTAACGCTGTAATGTAATGGTCAAAAATTAATCAAAATAATTAGAACTGCGTTTCGCTTCCAATGAATTTTACAGTGTTCTCTCTTCTTACTCCTCCTCCTCCTCCTCGCAGTGCACCGAAATACTAGGAATCAAAATATTTTTCATTACTTTGATCACTATTTGGTTTAAGCTTGAGCATAGCACATCACTCAAGTAGTTCGTAGGGTGACAAATGGATATCGCCGCTGTTGACGGAATCATGTGATTTTTAAATGACACCGACTTTTAAACTTTTTGGTTTTGTAAAGCAGTGAAAAATGTGGAATTTCGTATGCAATGACAGTAAACGAAATGTAACTTGTCTAACGGAATGTGGGGAATGTCATGGAATTCTGACACATTTCGTCTAACGTCTGGTATTAATTAAAAATCAGATGATTCGTCCCCGATCCCCCAAGCCAAAGTTGTCGTGTGTGTACGTTTTTCACGTAACATCACAACATATCTGACGAAAATCGTGAGAAGAATGACGAAATGGAATAATGATTAAAAATGGAAAAGCTAGATGAAACCGCCCGAAAATTCATTATAATCTTTACATGACTTTAATGTATTGTACACAGTTGCAATCACAACGACGTCTTGCGTTCGGAAATAAATATATTTCGTGCACATCTAGGCTTGTCGAGACTTGCCCATTTATCTTAAAGTCTTAAAATTCCCTCTAAAATCGAAAGAACAGTAATAGCATATACAGCTCCAAGCTTCCAAGTATGTATCATGAAAATATATCCCCAGTTGATCTGTAATTTCAGAGGCATGTTAGTCATATAAACGCAAACGCCTTTCGCATCCGTTTTCTTTTTCATAAGTTACATCACTTATAGTGCAGGGTAAATTAAGTTTAGGCGGACGTATGTAACACCCAGAAAGCGTAAAAAAGACCCACTTTTTATTATACCGATTGACGTCGAATCTTCTCCAAGTCAATTAAAGCTTGTCCGTTCGTCTGTCCATTCGAACTCTTTTCACTCAATTTTGTGTTCAACCTATAGGCTACAATTTTCAAAATATTTTGCTTAAATTTCGTGCATTAACATGGTTTGGCCCAAGGAATGCTATTGAAAACAACTCCGATCGGATCATTTTTCCGACCATTCCTGTACATGAAACAATAATATCATTTTTAGATTTCCGCGGCAAAAAATCGCTTAGTAATAGCATATGAAAAATTGAATCGAATGGAGTAATGGTTGAAGGCCTTGTCATATAACCGCTCCTAGGAAAGCTGAATCTTTATAGGGTAAAAAGTGTCAATTTTCAATACTTCCTGCTGACAATTCTTTTATAATAATAAATTGACGTAAAAATCACCGAATTTGGTGAGTTTGCTAAGTTCCGCATTAAATGAATCATGCCTGTCCAGATGCACAATTGAAAAGAGCCGTAGGCATTAAGTTGGCCGATTTAAATTTGTCATGAGAAATATATTTTTCAAAAAATTACAAAGTGTCGACATTCGTCCGCTGCTGCCCACCAATATTTTGTAGTAACGCCCATTTTGCCAAATATCTGTAAAAATATTTTCAAACATTTGCATACAGGTGGCGGACGGGTGTCCAAAATTCACTCTGACATCAGTGTAATTTTCATTCTTATCATTTATTAATTTAGTCTCGTTCCTTGGTATTGTATTTCATTTGTTTTCTCTTCTTTTTTTTTTGCAAATTTGTATTTTGTGCTTTTTCGGAGCATACCAGAAAATTACAAAATTTGTCTTTAATAAATTTTTAGATTTTATTGTAGTAATTTTATCATAAAAATTTTATGTTGCAATTAAGCGCACAAAGCAAAAGAAATGAAAGGAAACTTATAACAGTTGCTAGTGGTGTATGTTGGATTTTCGTTCTGGAGAAAAGTAAAGGACAACTGTGGGTAATTTTCTGAACTTAATATATTTTTAATATGTTCTCCTTTTCTATCTTTCTCTTTTTTTCTTTTCACGTTCTCTCTGTCTCTTTCCCAAGTTCTTTCTTTCCATCTTCCTCTAGATAAGAATCTTGGGAAGAAATCCAATTAAATTTAATTTAAAAAACCATGTTCGAGGCAAGAGGACACGACCATTCATATAAAAACGAAAATGTCGAATTTTTCTAAAATATTTTCATTCTATACGTCTTAATGCTTACAAGCATTTCCACTATGGGTAAATTAACCTGATGTTTTGTTTTTCTTCCTTACCGTAACCGCAAACTACAAGTTTTTCAATTTGAAAACCAAACAACTCCATAATATATAAATATATGTATATATGGATATGTTTAAATGTGCCCCCAACAATGCAAGAGAAATCCAACATACACCCAAATATACGCTCACATTATACGTTAAACTCGAACCTATGATATAGTTTAATACTCGGAAAAACAAAAAACAAAGGAAAAATAAGAAAAAGGAAACAAAATTGCTTACGGTAGAGACGGTGTTGCCGCTACTGCACTTGACTTTCGTTCAGTATGATAGTAGTTTGGTGAGTGTTTATGCAAACTAATGCATAAAAGCAAAAGAAAATGGTAAACAAAGAGGAAGAATCATCATTGGTTAAGCGTATAGTTATATACCGCATTTCCTCCCCCTAATGTGTTTTCGTAAGCCTTCGTCGTACAGGTAAATTAGCCAAGTGGAAGTTGACTTAAATGTTCATTAGGGTTTTATATTCATATGGTGACTAAAAACCTAACGTTGCATAATATTACCTGGGACCGAACAAAACACACATATACACGGACATTCATATCTATTCTATAGTATAAATGTTTGCCTCATTTTCGTTGGACTCTATTGTCTTTTACCTCATCTATATATATATATATATATATATATATATATGGGTGTGTAAATATATATATATGCCTTTTTCTTGTTTTCTCTCGGTGTTATTATCTCTAACAGTTGTGAACTTAATCGGTGTTAAAACATTATGTTTGTACTGGTACAGTGTTGAGGCATATGTGTTAAAATGATGCCAGGTTTTTTTTTTTTTTTTTTTGTTTTTTCGAACCCACATTCTATTCATTTTTGTCTTTAGGGTATTTCGTATAATGAAGTTGTTTAGAGCTTTATGGGTAAAACAGTTTAATATTTTGAACTGTCGAACCAAAATATAAAAATTTATATAAAAAGGAAAAAAACAAAAAAATTTAAATTAAATACCTTTTGCCTTAAAAGAGCGTAAACGCAAATGAAAAGCGGAATCGCAGCTAAGTTAAGAGACCGAATAAAAACACTATAAATAATTAAACTTAGCCATGGCATAAAGTTCACTATAATAGTGTGGAATTTTACTTATAAAACAATTTATAGAACAGCGTCTAACATAAATTTCATAACAGTTTGCAAAGCAATTTTAATAAAAGCTACGGTATGGTATTGCAATCTATTATAATAGGCCTTAATGGCTTCGAGGTTACATAAGCGTCAATAAATAGATAAACAAAATGAATAAATTGCATCTACGATCAAGGAAAAAAAGAAAAAAACTATTTTGTACAAAAATAAAAAACTTGGTAAAAATTCTATAAGAGATTGAACCCATTCCCCCGTACTACGTATATTATGTCAGCGACTTTCACTTCAGTCATCACATTTTGTTCTTACAACAGTTTAAAAAGCTTATAAAATATGAAACATTTTGTAGAGAAGATTGTTAGATAAAGTTAAATATTTTATTGATAAATAAATTCTGCAGGTACTGCTCAACTGTTTTATCCATGGGGTAATGGCATTATGCGGTCCTAATACAAATCTTCGAACACTGGGAGAGTTTTGATACTTACAAGGCATGCGTGACCGAATGAATGACCGAAGCGATTTTTTTCCAAAGGTTTTGATTTTAAAGTTCGCTACATTTATTGGATATAGAGATAGGATAAGATTGGGATTAACCTTTTTTCAAAGTCCATTTTACCAATTTTGCCGGCCGTAATTAAAAATGCTGATTTCTCAAGAGATCAATAAGACTCGATGCCCAACAAATGATTTGATTTGATCTTCGCAATGGTGCTCTTTACCTTGTTAATGGTGGTCCAGTTGCAATTTAAGAATTTTCGAGATAGGTTTTATGACTGACAAACTAACTGTGATGGTAATCGTTTTGAGTTTGGATTTGCGAGCAAGATTTGTGGCTAGAATTGCAGCTGTAGCTTCGGTCGTAAATGTTAATTCACTTTCTAACGCCCTTTACTATGATAAATTTGGCCTCACTTTTCATTACCGTCTACTACTGAATGGGTAGCAAAGAGGACGTCATCATTGGAACCATCTGTACAAACAAGTTACTAATCATCAAGACCTTGACTTTGTCGCACTCTCACAGTCGTTTGAATTGAAATAGTCGGGAAATCCATGAGGGGGATAGTCGTATCTTTATATACAGGAGTTAATTACGGAGAGATGGAGAGATTGGTATCTTTTGATTGTTTTTAGCAATAAGTGATTTTTCAACGTCGCCACGAATTCTTGAATGGCGAGACTTGTGGAGTTTTGAAACGAATTTGGCTTTCAACCATTCTTGAAAACACTCTAGTAAAACAATTAGCAGAAAGAGAAAAAAAGTAGTTAGTGCATTGTATAACAATTATAAAGCAATTCTTAGGGCCATTGACATATATAAAGTGGGTAAGAATGGAGCCTACTAAACCAATGTTCGCGGTAAGTCCTTTGGTCATAGCTGTAGCGAACGCTCAGTTGGCAACCGCGTAACACTTATCGATTGGGTAGACTTCAGGCAGGTTTCGGTTACGGCTTGTTTACCCCTTTACTCACTTTTTTCTGATTATCACTGTGTTACAGGTATAGGACGTACCCCTGAATGATTGCTCCATATTAAAAAAAAAAAAAAAACTTGAAATCTGGAAATCGCTTTCTCATCTTTCTCAATTTGATAATTTTGCTACATGGTGCCCTTTTGATGTGATGACAGTAAACCTAACAAAATGCGAGATGCTTGTATTCTAGAGAGGCAGCACATCTTTCAATCTATATCTGTTTATTAGTTCAAGGGTTTTCTTTGATCAGTACTTGCCTTAAATGAAGCTGGTCAGAGCTAAGGTTCCAGATGAATCGACGATCCCAACTTAAATATGTCTCTACCGTGTTGTCACCTTCCGGTGTTGGTTGATGTGGCTGGTGACTGGTGTTAGATTGATTCAATACAATGAGTTCAGAGACTTTTCATGGTCTTTGCCCCCTACAAATTTGTGTTGTTGCTCTTGTGAAAGCATACTTTTCATGGAAGCCCTCCAAAACACACATGGCGTGATTCAAATTTAGCAAATTTAATTTACTTTGTAAAAAGTTTATTATTTTTAGATTTACAATAGCGTCCGTTCCAGGTTCAAAGTGCGTCAGTGTACACAATTCCGTCAAAATATCTCCAAAATTTCCACCTGTAGCTTGAACACAAAAATACATGGACAGTCATCAGCCGGACGGACAAAGTTTCATCGATCTCAGTAAATGATTCTGAATCCATCGGTATAATAAAAGGTCAATGTCTAAAGCCCTCCCGGGTCTTGCATACATACGCGCAAACTTAGCGTTCCCTTGCACCACCAGCGGTGTAAAGTACAAAAAAAGCAAGGTTACGAAACATAGTGTAAAATGTATATCATATTTTCGGACAAAAATGAAATTGAAATGTTAATCACATTTGCCCTTCTGGGCGTTACGTACGTCCGCACAAGCTTAATATATAATTATCGAATTGACAGGCATGTTATTTATATCCGAAACGTGTTTCATGCAAAGTACAAGTAAAAACTTTTTCTATCCAATGTTTTTGAAGCATATTAGTGAATAAACGTTGTTGTCTTTCCTAAATTTGTGAGTACTTACGGGATTTTTCAAATATTTCTCCAACAGTGATGTCTAATCTTCTTAACTTAAAGTGCATAATATTCACTTACGGAAAAACGTAAAGAATACATTGTTGCGAGAATGTTTGAAGTCTAAACTAAACAAAAGCTAAAACAAAATCCTCCTATCAGCATTTTCCTACTCGGCATTTTCCCAATAAATCTCATGTAAATATATACAAGTTTGTCTTGAATTCGTGATCATTTCCAATATCTGCCATAAAATAATGCTTCACAACTAATTACGCTAGCTTTGGCATAGAAAATCTAATTAAATATTCATTTTAATTTTTAATTAAAGATATAACGCGATAAGTCGTAATCTAATGCATGCATATTCATGTGTATACATACAAGCATAGAGATAGAGAGAGATACGTATATACATATTTAATAAAACCTTAATTTATATTCTCAATAAGAAAATCTGATTATTCTCATTAAATACAACCAATTAAACAAAGCTAGAAAACGATACAAACTGCCTTAGCATCTACCAGACATCTATGTTGTTATATCTATTTGTATGTCTATCCGGCTAAGTACGTCCATACAGTGTCGTGCACATGCATACATAATATATATATATATAAGAATATCTTTAGTTGAGGTGCAAAGAAGCATTTACGTGCTTAACGAAATCCATTAGTTTGCATTTAATTACGTTTTATTTTCAAAAATTTTCAGCAATGATCAACGGACGGATGGTCGGACAGACGGACGGACGGACGGACAATATACTGGCATGGTAAGCATGTCTCAAAGATAGCAAGAAAAGACAAATGCTGTTTAGAACAATTGGCATTAAATTGCCAACGGCTTGTTATTATTAAAAGAATTATAAAAACAAAACGAAACTTATTTAACACACAAACGAAATAAATTGAAAATGAACTGAAAAAGCTCTCCGACTGACTTCCAATAGCAAACTAAATTTCTCTTATACTATCACAAATAGAGTATTGGAATAAAATTTTGCTCTCTTTCTCTCTCTCTCTCTCTCTCTCTCTCTGTCTCTTGCTGCTATGAAGCAGGCGCTCTTATACGTCTCTTCGGTTAGTCAACAGAAAACCGTCCTATATATATATATATATATATATGTATATAATTTTAAAGAGCTGCCCTTTTTATGTTACCGCCAAATGCATTTATCAAATGAATTGCGTATGTGTGTATGCGTTTATGTGTGTTTATGTGTCAGGCTTAAAATTACTTTGAAATCGTTTAAAATTTCTGCTGCGCTTTTAAACTGACGATAGCGGCGGCAAGCAATAACAACAGCATATTACAAACATATGAAAATGAACTGAAGGCATAAATAATCAAATTAAATCCTATCGAGAGGGCTTCGTTAGGCATACGGGTTTGTGTGCGAAAGAATACGTGTATGAGTCTGAGCGAGTTTAAGGCCAAGTTTGCCGAACAACATTATCAAGCATTAATGGTGTTAAAATCTGACTAACGAAACTTTGTAAAATATAAATTTAATTCGCTTAAAATTGAAAACAAGGCCTCCTCATGAAAAACGCCAAAAATAAAATATAAATAAAAATAATTAATCATAATAAATATATTTTTTTCGATGATACAATAAAAATACAAGAAACCCTAATAATTATAAGCGCATAATTGGTTAGATTCATTAGATAAAATATATATAAAGTACAAGATCTTTATATGATTTTTGTGATTGCTTGGAACGGCCGCTAATCGTCCAAGGGGCAGTTTTCTAAGCATTGTTTTCGATTTTCGAAAGGTCTGTTTGTACAACCGATACATTTCCTCATGTGTTTGGATCGATTCTCGTAGCATTTTTGCTAAGAACACAAGATACGAACGTTCGCTTCAAAGTCCTTCGAACAAGAATTTGCAACCTCAACGAAAAAAATTGAAAATTTGGTGTTTGTGATGATGCGGTTAGTAGTTTTTGAAGCCGCTTAATTGAATTGTTGCAGTATTTCTTATGGCTTTTGCAACACTTCTTTTGCCTTTTTGTTTTCATTTTTTTTTTTTTTTTGTTTTTTTGATGGCAATTTTCTCTTTCATGTTTAATAATCTGGGGAGTATTCAGTACGCACACGGCCTTTCAGCGGCCATAAATTAACATACTTACGTGACAACACTAAATATTGTTATGTGTCATTTGAGGGTTCCGTTGGAAAGTTGTTTAATATATTGACCATAACCTTCGTCAGAGACTTTTACCATTTGAACGCGTGTTATCTTGCTTACAGTGACTTGAAAATTGTTCTTCAATGAAAAGATGTAATTAACTGATGCAAATTTTTGGTGCCATGATGTTTTACGACTTTCAGCGTGTATTAGCAAGAAAAGGGGGCATCGATCGACTTCGGCAATGAATCACCTTGACGCTGTGGAAAAACTAATAAGGTTATGTCGACATATGATATACTGTGAAATTGATGTAACGTTAGGCATTAATTCCGCTACCATATATAAGACGTCGTAAGATCATTAAGCTGTGGAGTTCTGGGGTTTTTCTTCTTAAATCCCATATAATTCGGGAAAATCGCAAAAGAAAGAAAACTTCGTCTTGATTATCGCGGCGATTCAAAAGACCTATATGGGATCGTAACCGGTGACAAATCATTGATCTATGCGCACGAACAGGAAAGTGAACTCTAGTCGACTCTATGGATGCTTCAAGATAAATGAAATGTAACAAAGACTGAAACAGTAAATCTGGCCATGTAGCATCAGTGTCTCCGGGAGAACGTAAAACGGCAAATTCTGAATGGTACAAAACGATTTTTTTAGCGAAAATCTTTTCTAAACTATGGGAAACTAGCAAACCTCATCAGATCATTGTTCATCACATTGTTCATCTTGCAATAATCGACTGCTATACATTAAAAAAAAAACCCTTAGTCGGTCGTCCGCCATACGATCGTTACCTATGTTTTTCTTATGACCAGCCACATAGGGGATATTCCTTATAGATGCGGTCACGATGGTGATCAGGAAGCGCTATGGAGGGAAGATAGAAAGTACTGTTTGTAAACGTCCAAGCAGAAGATGGCGACATCAGCTACACTGGGAAAGACCATTGCTGGTAGATTGCTCCAAAAACGGGCTGTACGGATGGGACCCAATGATTTCTTTTTGCAATCGACTGTCAAGAATAAAATGAACGAACAATGATTTTCGCTGTCCAAAGGGGCTCTTGATGCTCTTAAAGACAACATTTCTTCGATGTTTCAAGTGGGATGGAAAAACTTCTAAGACAAATAACTGGTACGATATCCATCAAGTGTAAAGATCATAAAGGAAAAAGGAAAGAATTGAAAAACGATGAAGCAATTTCCAATGACAAATAGCTTCTTTTTCATTATTAGGCTAAAAGCAGAAATAATGGCATACGCATGTAGGTTGGAGTAATGGCTGAGAATGCTTCAGTCTAATGATAAATCACATAAAATTCTCGCTTTGTCTATTTCTGCATTGAATACTGGTATAACAATCAATTTAAGATGATTTTCCGTCAAGTCATCAGTTATGCGCTAGTCTAGAGTAACAGATTCTCGATCGATTAACGGTTGGAACTAATCTTTGCTAACTTCTAAAGGTCAACATCATCGATGACTTCCTCAAGCGAATTTTGTCTTATTAATTAGGAGTGTATGAAGACCATACACCCATCTTAGATAATCGTGAAAAATAATCTTCAAATTTTTAGAACGATGCCCGCTATAAATTGTAAGTTCGGATACGTAACACGATTTTTTTTTTTTTTTTGCAATTGCATCGCTACTACTACCCTATTACGGTCACTTTTGGATTTAGTCCGCTCTATATCTACATTTTGATGAACTAAACTTGTTTAGTGTGTATCTGACATTCCTGTTTCAAGCCATCATTATATTCTCAATTGCAGGCAGTGAAAAGTATTTCGCTAACAAAAGCCATTAAGCAAATTTCAATTTTAAAAAAATATTCCTGGTCCGAATCAAAAAAGCCAAAACACTTCAATCGCTCAAAACCATGTAAAAAAAAAAATAAATAAAAAATTAAAAAAAAGAGCAAGTAAGAAAATTATATTCGATCGTGACCAACACATTTATATCCCTCACCGTGAACCTAAAGAGAAAAAGAAAAACAACTAAGTTTTCACACTCTATAATATTGGATGGGCGCAGTTTTTAGAATAAAAGTGGAAATATGTTGTACTTTGTGATGATGATATGATGCGTTCGCAATTTTTATTGCATAGGCATCTAGGCGTTGTAGGCGTGCCTTTGTCCGGTGTGGGTTATTTTCAAACTCTTTTGCGATAGCTCCATATTTGCGAACGGCAGAATGTTTACCACAAAAACTACACAGTTGAGCCGATGGACAGATGGACAGATGAATAGAGGAACAAGCTTGGGTGCGTTCTCAATTG
Organism: Glossina morsitans morsitans; assembly: GCA_001077435.1. Classification (NCBI taxonomy): domain Eukaryota; kingdom Metazoa; phylum Arthropoda; class Insecta; order Diptera; family Glossinidae; genus Glossina; species Glossina morsitans. The sequence continues at coordinate 33,501 of CCAG010017715.1, read as the reverse complement.
GAAACGAGCCGGAAATTTATATACTTTATAGGATTTTTGAACCACGCTCCTGTGCGTTATATACATCCCGAAGAAGAAAAAAAGTATGACACACGACAAAATTAAGTAGGCGTGACCTATTTTGTCCATTTTTGTAGAAGTATTACAGCATTTCCCATAGAATGTACGATCAAATTCTTGTACATTTATCTGCTGTAGTTTATGAGTAATGAGCAAGCAAGAAACCAAGGCTGTCCGCGGTGCACGTGGTACTGTAGGCACGTCCTTCGATCGATTTCTCCCATTTGCAATACTAATCTGCGTGCGAGAACTTCCAGTGTTTGTGTCAAATTTGAAGTCGATAGTGCGACTAGGAGAATGGCTACAACAGACAATACACAGATGAACAGGCGGGCAACCAGACTGAGGGACAAACGGACATGCTTAAATCGAATCAGAATTTGATGCCGATCATGCATATTACTGAAAATATACTTTGTAGAGCTTCGAAAGCTTCCTTATGGACGGAACGTAAACGTTTTGGCAAAATGAACATGCCCGTCATCCCTCGGTGATGACTATAAAAAGCAATAAAATAAGGTTACGTGCATTAGAGTAGAGCATCAACCCAAATTTCTGTATTCATCAATGCCAAGCAAATTCCAGTTTACTAAAAATATATTCAACGCAGCGCACATATCCTTAAAAGAAAACTCTTAAATTAATTGTATCAACAGAAATTAATTGAAAAAGCAACTACCACCACTAGTACAAGCTTTGCTATTACTACTACCACTATTATTACTGCTGGTTCGGCGGCGACAACAATCAAGAAATCAAATTACTGTTTTACACAGAAATTCAATCTGGGTTTTTTTTTTTTTTTTTTTTTTTTTTCTTAGCACTTGCAAGATTTTTGCACATTTCAATTTTTTAATACGAAAATGGTGGGAACGCGCAAAACGAAACCCAATTGCAATGCAATGCCAAAGCGTTGAAAGGAAAAACTAATTTCCGTCATCGATTAACTTATTTGAAATAAATGCTGAAAGTGATTTTTTACTTACACATGCACATGTATACCCGCATAAACGCATATAAGATGTTGAAAAAGAAACAAGGCAAATGGCGAACACTGAGTTGCGAAATCTGGTTAAAACAAATATTGAAAATAAATTCGTTAAGTCTTTAGGGACCCAAGTGCTGCCGCTGGTGTTGGTGAACCGTATACTAGTAGTTCAGTTGCTATAACGTATCTATGGTAATGCAATGTGAGTGCATGCAATTTTGTGACTTAAAGGCATAACCGTCTAACACCAATTACGATAAAGTTCACCTCTTATTATCATTTCGCTGCAATGGCATTTTCATTTCATACATAATTTTTGGAATTTGGAACTGAAACATTTTGAATTTTTTTTAACTTTACTACTACTATCTTCAAGCAGTCGTCTACAACGTGTATTTGAGACAATAAAATTTTCCTCTTGTTATTCGCTCCTGATATGGAGGACGTCATCATAGTTTAAATCATAGTTAAATCTTTTTCCAGGACATGTAAAATCATACAAGCTCCTGAGCTCTTCACCTCGTAGTTAAGCGAATACGAAAAAGAACATGAGTAAGGAACAGTACGCGCGGTAAAGCGGACTTCAGAATACTGAACACTGAATACTCGTTGCTACATCCATCTTGGATAGCTACTGGTTGAGGGAAATGTAATGAAAAATAGCAAATTTTTTACGATTTGTCAGTGTGTCATTGGGTCACGAAGTATAATTCTATAGGAGGAGTACTGTGACAGATTTGCTCTCATACATACATCGAACATAGATGAGCAGCTATGCATTATATAAAAATTGGAACTTGTGGCGAAAGAAATCTAGAAAAATTCAAAAAGATAAAAAATTCGAAGAAATATCCAAGAAATTACTTATTAACAATTTTCAGAAAAAGTCGTATTACATTTTGAATGTAAGGGAAGATTGTTTTGTGTACTTTCGGTTTCTTAAAAATAAAACAATGCTTTGTTCAAGATCGAGGGCAATTCCCAAAGTCGATTAATTAACTGCTTAGAAACGGCTACGAAAGCTTGACATATATCATAGATTTAGACGTCGCTTCATTTTTATTGCGGACCTATGCAACCATTCACTCAGATGCTCAATAGTGTTCAAGTTATGGCTGATTATACTTCATTCAGTTTTCGGTTACTTTTGAAAGTTTAAGGTAATCTTTCCGTATCATGTATGTTGAGTTTGGATTAGCGAAAGTTTTAAGACTTACTCTCGACGAAAATTAACACAGCATCGAAAATAAAGTCTTTGAAAACCGACATTACGCACACCAGCGTATATTAAGTTTGTGCGGTCGTATGTGTAAAGTTGAGAAGGGCTTAAGGTAGAACCAGTTTTTATTATACCGATCGTTTCAAGATTGTTTTCTGAATCGATTTCAGCTTGTTTGCCTGCCTATCGATCCCTCTGTCCCTCGCAGCACTGACCATGTACTATAATGCAATTTGGTACAATCAACTTTGGGCCTAGAAGCGAATTCTAATGAAAATGGATTGGAGTCGGTTTTGCAATCATATGCTACTTTGAAAAAAAATCGAGGGATGAAAAACATTTCTAATCATCGACAACAGCAGTGATTTCAGGGGAAAAAGTGGGAAAGACAAAGGAGTTGAGGTCATAGCCTGTAATATGAAAAGTAAACCTTTCTATAGCAAAAAGATAATTTTTATAAGAAAATTGGGCTAAAGATAGCGATATGAAAGATAAATTTTCTCCGCTAAGGTGGTGTCACGCGGGTTTATTCTTTCGACGACATCCCTTTTAAGAGTTCGAAAGAAACGGAAACCTTTAGATAACAATTAGGTTCAACGTTTTATGCTTTAAAATGATAGAAAAACGTAGAGAATGATAAGATCTTTGAAAGGAAAATTGTTAAACTTGAGCTCACGTTATGAGCCCGCTCCCGCGCTATGTAAGGTTACTATGGAAAATATCTGTTTGTATGAAGACCGTTTTATCATGAATTGAATAACGCGAAATGTTGTGGCGAATTTAAAACGCAGCCAACTTCTGTAAACTCTAAGAATTTTCAAACCACATAGCCACAGACATATGCATGAATAAACAGACTGAGAAAAACAAACCCACAATAAATCTTATGCTAAATGCAAATTTTATATATACGCTTCCAGATGCCTTTGGCCTTTTTTCCAAGTGTTGCAAGTGAGGAAACATTATGCTAAGATATTTATTTATTATTTATGCTTTTCTAGCATATATGTAAATTCGGTCAAATTGAGCAACACCGTTACGTTTACAGGTTTGAACTATAACATTACATCCATTAGAAAGCAACAGCCAAACACCTTTCCAATATTTTTAGGCTTAAACGACTTATATATATATATATATGCATACATATGTATGCATAGAAAGCTGCAACAAAATGTGGTGTACCGCACTGAGAATGGAACCCGCGAAAGTCGACTTGACAAACGCGAGTCTTATCACCTCGGTTATGCGGTAGCCGTACATATGTGATTATATCAATCTCTTGTGATTATTAGAACTAAGTGGAAGTAATGACGATTAAAAGATCAGAATTATAGTAAGCAGTGGTTTCAAAGTTCAGCTTGAATAAACGGTATCCTCCTCGTGAAAATATATTTCACATATCGATGTTTTTTTTATTTTTTTTTTCTATATTTGTAAAATATGATATGCACAATATACACTTAATTGATTTTACACATTACCTTATGGATGAAAAAAAATATGAAGGAAGAGTATAAAACGTTTTAATGCGATAAGGACGTAAAACCGATATCATAAAGTTTTTGCAATGCGGTTGATTTTTAAATTAACAACAAAAATATTAACCAGGAGATGTTTATGCATTTTTTACATTACAAATATATTTCTAGAGTATACTTATAGGCGGATTACATATTAGTCGATCGAATTTGGGATTTCCTTCTTTAAAAGTTTACGATAATTATTATAAGCATTCGTAATTTTACAAACGAACGACGCGAGTTTCTTTTGGGCTAAGCAAAGCTAATGCCTGCCGTAGTTTTATTCTTTTCATCATTAATTGTCCCGTAAACGTAAAGTTCTAGATATTATTGTTGTGTAGTGGGACCAAAGAAAACTGTTATACGAATTTTCTGAACATAATGAAGTCTGATATATTCTTATATTCCATATTCCGATTTTGAGGCTTTCATATGTGAAGGAAAGGGTGAAAGAGTTCCAAAGGTAGCAAAATTACCACTAATGCTCTTCCTTTTTTTTGAAAGTCAATCAATCGTACGGTTGGCGCTATGACTTGGTTTAAGACCATTCTGAGTTCGTAGCTTTATCTAAGTCCATCTTTAAGAAAGGTCTGAATAGATTGAAGCACTTTTTCCTTTTAATATTTTTGTTTTTTTTTTTTTTTTTGGTTGCAAGACTAATACTGCCTATCAATTGGCCCTGAAATATGAAAAAAATAATAGCCATCGTATAGATATAATATTAAAGTAAGCAAAATGGTGTACTTTTATAATAGAAGTCCATAAGTATTATAGTTACATAAAAAATATACTTAAAAGAGAAATTCAATTGCTATATATTTAAGATGTTCATCCGCAAACAAAATAAAAAAAAAAAATAAGAAAAAATAAAATAAAATTCAAAAATGAAGCAAACCTACTTATACTGTTATGCTTATTGAGTGTAGATATGCACCGTTAAGTAACGTGCTACAAGTGCATTTATCACGCTCTTAAAATTAATATCCGCCCCTCAATAAAAGTATAAAAAAAAGTTGACTCAAGTACTTTGCAGTATGCACGTAACGGTATGCAGAAATTTATTATCCACACCAGAATCCAACAGTCACTTAGTCAATAGTCACTCATTCCCTCAGTCAAACTATAAGTAAACAATGATAGCTACTGTATAGTATTTTAAATTTTCGATAGTACGAACACACATACAGTAGAACTTTAGCATCCGCTTCTTCGTACACATTCTAAAATGTCATTAAAAACAAAACCGAGGCCATGCTTACATCGTAACCGTATACACAAACATTTATATATATATATATATATATATATATAGTTACGGACATGTACGTAAAGAGGGAAAGCATTTTAATGTGCTTTATATGTAGCTGTATGCTATAACTGCTTAGACTACTACGTATGCTCTTAACATTTTGCTGACTCAATCAGCTAGCAATTGTAAACTTTTGCGAAATTGCCGCCAGCTAAACCGGATATTTCGTTCATTTCGTGCATGATGCTCTTTTCTAGTCGCAGTTTTTATTATCGCTGATAGAATAACATTACTTTGCAATAGTTTTATGCTTTAAACGTTGATTTCTTTCTTAGCAAGAATATAAATACTTGTATATGTGTGTGAGTCTACCGTTTTACCATCACTAAACGCTTTAGTTTAAGACATCGAATACTATCGTAGACGATTCACTGGTTACTTGCACATTGTCAAATTTCATTAGTTAACTTTGAATATGTTAACGCTTTAGTTATCCTTGCACCTTAGTTTAAGTAATGAAATATTTGTAAATATCGAACGTTTTCACTTTAACACATGTCAAGCTGTTTATCAATATAATATGATTTACAATTTACTTACCAAGAACCCTTTCTGTTACTAAGCAATTGAGAAGACACAAGAAAAGAAACTAAGATGCTATAATGATTTCCCCTCTTTGCTTAATGGATGGACGCTGAACAAGAAGAACGCAAGAAGAACTTTTTTCTTTTTAGTTAGAAATGCAACGTAATTTCAAAGTAAATAGAACTTAACTCTACAAATTATTATATATATATATATATACATGAATGCACATCAAAAATTTATTCTGTGGGGTGTCCCAAGGTAAAGTAATAATTTCGATAGTGTGAGATGAGCTCAAATTTTTTTTTTTCATTGGCCTAAATTGAATGGTAGAAGGTAGTAATGTCTATGATTTCATGTAGTTTTTCTAAGAAACACATTTTTTAATGATTACTTTCTTTCGCGATGAGATGAATTGAATTGACCGCTAAGATCTTGATGATTAACAAAATTGGGCTTTTCCTCCTTTAAGCTAAAACGAACTTTAAAAAATGACAAATCATGCCGTGAGGAGCCGGTAAAAATCACTTTAACGTAACTATGAAAATTTTATTAAAACATTTGAAAAGTGTAGTGAAGGCTGCAAGGACAAACAATTTTTGTATCTCGTTCTTATTTTTTAAGGCTATAGATGTTGCAGACAATTCCTAAATATGGTCATTACGTCCGCAGACTTGACGAACATTTCAATTTCATTTTGTGTCCGAAAATATAATATACATTTACAGTACGTTTCGTAAGCTTGGTTTTTTCTATACATTACACGGTGCAAGGGTACATTAAGATTGCGCGGACGTATGCAACACTCGGGAGGGCTTTAGATATTAACCTTTTATTGCACTGATCGACTCAGAATCATTTTCTTCTAATCTAGGCTTGTCTGTCCGTCTGTCTCTCTTGTTTTCTTGTGTTGATAAAATTTGGTACATCGACATGTTTTGACCGAAGGACGAATACTATTGAAAATGGACATGCCCCTCGAAAAAGTCAGAGTAAGAGAAACTTTATTGTGTAATACAATAAAAAGTAAGGATCTTGATGGATATTTATAAACTACAGAACATACTGTGATAAAACTATTTACATGGCGACGCCCGCCCAATATTGTAGAACATCAAAATCTCATTTTTGTTTGTTAAAACGCCTACCACAAGAAGGAAGATTTTGAGACCTTATGAAATATATATAGATTCTTGATCAGCATCAATTACTGAGCCGATCTAGACATGTCTACCCTTCCGTTGTATATTCATTTATGTGGATTTGTATTGCAAACATTGTCCCAGTCACAAAAATGACGATATCCACCTGAAATTTGGAAGCCATATAGTACAACATTAACTGACAACACCTATGTATACAAATACGAAAAACGTTTCTCGTAACCTGTGACAGATATAATGTAACATTCAAAAAGGAGCTGCAGAGACTTTATTAAGTTTTATATTAATTTTGAAGCCTTATCCACCTTACATTATAGAGCGTCAAAATTTCATTTCAGCGATAGTCAACTAGCATTTTCGTACTCTTTTCAAATGTTGGCTAAGTAGTTGTTGGGAAATTAATCAGCAAACAGCTCTACAGCATTTTCGAAAGCGAGCTTATGTTACTGAAAAACTCAAGTGACATGTATTTACAAAATATTCGATTTTGCCTAATTGTGTACAATTGTAAGAAATGAGTTCGAAAGAAACCCAAACAAGACCTGACTTGCCTAATGGCATAAATCAAAGCTTTTTGCATTATGTAGGAAACTTGAAAAGAAAGTTCAAGTAAGACGTTATTAAAAGAGCTGTTGTCAATGTTGAAATCATAATTATTCAAGCGACTTGATTGAAACGCATTACGTCCTCGTTGATGTTGTGGTAATTACTTGCAAACAGTTCCGGCACTTAATAAGCCGTTGAATGCACAAATGACGACTTTTTCAAAGAGTGATCGGAAAGTTTATTCTTAAAAAATGTTAAAGAACAAAATTGAAACCAAGCGCAACGAATTACAGAAAATGTTAAAAGGGAACCTTTGACGACAAGACACATAGAGTGTAAATGACTTGAGCATGAACGAGAATAGGTACAAATGTATGAGGGAGGCTTAAAAGCCTTAGTAATAAGAAAAACACTAAATAAAACGTGAATTTCAATACAAAACGAGTGAAAACCCTATGGTGGGATACGGCCCACCCTACACCTCTCCACTCAACAAAGTTATTCATATATAGACTTTTCAAAATAAGATGTTATATGGGAGTATTCGAAAAAGTTGTCCCATCCGAAACATTTTCAACAGCATTTGTCCTTGGACCAAAACATATTATTGCATGAAATTTCATCAAAATATTAGCCAGACGGACACAAAGGCAGACAAAGTTAAATAGATTAAGAAAGTGATTCTGAATCGATTGATATAGTAAAGGGTGGGGTTATCTCAAGTCCTTCTGGGTGCTGGATACATCCTCACAAACTTAACACATTCTTGTGACGCAAATAGTGTAGTGTATAAAATAAATATATATATATATGTATTACATTACAAAAGCGGATAAACAAACATTGATTTCACATAAACCAAAGCAAATTGGATTTTGACAGCAACGATAGCGAATATTAGCGAACGATAGCAACATTTGGACAGAAACCACCTACGAACTTATACTCGTCTTCTCATAAACCATATCAAATTTAATTTTGATAGCAACGAACGATAGCAAAATGTGGGCAGAAACACCTACCAATCTATACTTCCTAACGATTCTAAGCGAAATACGATGTCCGCACCGCTAGCTACAACTACCATATTCTCCAGATATAAATCGTTATAATTCTTTAAAAAACAACTCAAAGAAGAGCACTTACCAGCCCTTGTGGAGGTAAAGCCGAAATCATCGACCATACTCGAGGTATGATATGCAAAGAGAATTTTCTCAGAATGTGCAGTTATATTGGATAAATGCGAATAAACAACAAACAAATGGAAGCTACTTTTAATTTAAGATTTTTAAATAATCGAAAATTGTCTTTTCAGGATTGATAGATTGATGAAATACTTCTCATTAGAATGCAAAATCTAATAGCAAAAGCAGGGCAAAGTAATAATTGTGTGTGATTTAAACAACGCAGCACAACTGGCAGGGTTGTATCTATTGCGTAAGTATTTTGTAGAAATTATCGTACATATGACAAGAGTAACTTAACTATTGACTAATCGAAATCATTTTAATTATTGAAATGCGTAGATGTTAGCCATAATTTCGAACAAATTATACACAATACATATATAGTTAAAGACATACAGACAGAATTGCACTTTTAACAAAACATGTTGCATGCATAAGAATTGTTCATAATTAGCATACTTGGATCTGATAATTACACAGCATGATGTCATATTTGAGACAATAAAGGCAGGCTTACGTATAATTCAAAATCGTTTACAATCGATTCCTTTTGCAGGATCTCACCATTACCACTGCAAATATCTAACTATAATACTGCTATGAACTTGAAAACGACACATCTAACATTACCTTATGTATTAATTACTCTTGGAATTGACATAAATTCAACTTTAAAATTTGAAACTGAAAAATTTCTTTGCATTGAAATAAATTCCAATCAATTTCATTTAACCTTCCATCAAACCTCCCAATTCAAACACGGAAACTCAATTAAATACCCAGCAGTGTTAAAAAGAACAGAAATGATGTATTCAAAGCGGGAAAGAGAAAGAGAGAGAGAGAGAGAGAGAGCGAGAGACACACCGAGAGGGAGATAGATAGAGAAAAATTTAAAAGAACAAAATCAAACAGTTGTGAACTTTCAAGCTTTTATGCTATGAAATATGCATGAATGTGTATTTAAGTGTGTTGTTAATAATGTAACAATTTTGCTGACATCATTGCCAGTCTATCATGATACCCAAGAGAAAGTTAATTTCCCAAAAAGTTAACAGTTGTCATGAGGCATAGCTGCAAAGGTATGTGAGTGTTGCTCGTCAAATCAATATACCCGCTACGTTGGCAGATTTTTCAATAAAATTAACGAGAACATTAAACTGCATTCGAACTTTAATGCTCCCCCCTCCCGTCCGCTATTATAGATTTTTATGATGATCTAAGAGAAATTTAAATTGAAACCAAATAGAAGCATGTAAAAAGATTGCATTCGGCGGTAGCCGACATCCTCCCTACATACATCTATCTACCTTTAATCTAAAAAGAAAAAAAAAAAATGAAACAAAAAGTATAAAAGAGCGCAAAAAACGCAATTTCCATATTCTATAACATTGAGTGGACGCAGCTGATTATTTCCGATTTTTGTAGAATACATATGGAAATTTTGATCGCATATCCATTGTAGCTTATTGGAGTGTTAGGGAAAAACTCCAAAAAGCTGAGGTGTTCTTAGCCCGTGTTGCGCTGTACAGATATTTTAGTGAGTGCAAGTTGCTCCAATATTTTCGCCAAACTCGTTTTCGAGAGAATGTTTACAATAGATGTCACATAAAAGGACAGACGGACATGCATCAATCAAATTAGAATTCAATGCTAATGGAGCATATATATCCAGGCGGCCTCCGACGCTTCCTTCTCTCGTTTTGACAAAATAAATATAACTTCTTTGCAGGCAACGTGCCATTTACGGTGTGTAGAGATCTCAACCTCGGCAGACATATTTGTTAGAAATAACTAAAAGTACAATGGTGAAAATTGTCCACATCGGTCTCTTGGCTCTACTGCCGACAAGTACTTATCCATGATTTCATAGACGACATAGCTTTTCTAATTGTTACACCCACTAAAAACTCCTAAGGTCAACGAATACGCATCGGGATTCTCATAATTTTAAAAAACTGTTTTTGCGATATATTTTTATGAACAATTTGTGATCTCAAACTGGACACAGATATTGGCAAGAGTCACTTCACCTCAGTCGGCCAATTAAAATATCAAACCAAATTTAAGTAGAAGGCCAATTTACACACCCACTGCAACATAAGCCTCTTTGCTTTCCGAGTTTTTGCTCATTACTCATATATAATAATAGACAAGCTATATGAAAAATCTACGAAACCGCAGAACTAGTTCAACTATTCCCACCCAAGGCCATAGAGTATGAAAATTAACTCAAGATAAAGATGATCGGTATAATAGGTTCAGTCGCAGCAGAATAGAAATTTCATTTTTTCTTTTTTAAATCTATTTATCCAAATTTATTTCGTCACTTCCGAAGTAATCCTCAAACTCAAATAATACTCCTGGACTTTGTTTTTAATTCTGATATAAACGGGACTTACTCAAAATACCACATTGTAGTGATGTCAACTAATGATGGCTGCTTAAGATGGGAAACTACATGCTTCAATGATGTTCTGCTACGCGAAAACAACCACCGGATCGTTTTATCGTATCGGTGCAAAACTGAGTATTGTGGAGAAAGTGGTCAACGTGTTCAAAGGGGTAAAAAGCTTCAATTGATGATACGAGTAAGGGATGATGAACGTCAGTTGACACTGACATTTTACCGAAAAATTGCATTTTAACTAGAAATCATTTGCCGCATTTAAGTAATTTAGAGTGGTGTGAAGACCACCTATTCAAAAAATTGCGCAGGACAATGGAAAGAAGACCCTCTCAACTACTTTCATCAATGCAACAAACACACTGCGTCATTGTCGCAGCGCTATAGCTCTGGTTCTACACATACCATTCCTCTATACGTTTGATATGAAGCCAGTGTACGAGATACCTTCCCAACTTGTACAGGCAGCAATAAATAGTGCCAATAGGATAGTTAGAAAAAGTTGTGCTTGTTTAAGAGCACAGCGTGCACGAACGAATCACACGGTGTTCAAACAAGAAATTGGAAGCTTATTGTATATGAGTATACAAAAAAGATGATAAATATGATGAACGATTTTATAGCCAAAAGGTTTTGAATATATTCTCTCCCTCTCTCCCTCTCTCTCGCTTTCGTTCATTTTTTGGTCCACACACACGCATTAATTTCCCTCAATAACGCAAACACTGAGGTGAAAATAAACTTATTCTCCCAAAATGATTTTGAATGAAGAAGATTTTCAAAAACACAAAAATACAAATCTCTGGTATTGTGAATGATTTCATAACTTTTCTTATCTTCTACGCATATTCTACGTATACAGGTCAAAATGAAAGTACAATTTTCGACATGTCACTGTGAAATGCTGTATGCATCGAAGCAATGTCCAATAGATGTATTAGACTCTTCACAACCGCAGCTATACATCTCCTCTTGTGCATATTCTTTTGACTGAATATGTTGATATGCATCACAACTTGCCATCGAAATAAAAAAGTTTTAAAAAATGCAGCATAATTTGAAACTTTTTGGCTCAAACGTCGACGGCATTGACAGCCGCGGATTTTTCAAAATGTATGTATGTATCCCCTATCTTCTGCCATAGTAAATTTGAATTATTAAAACCCATTGCCGGAGATTCTCAGTTCGATATAATTGATGCTAACAAGCTGTTTACGCTGCACGTAAACGTAACTAAAAATATTTAAAAAAATTCATAGAACACGAGCAATCTCTAAATCTTGAATTCTTGAAATCTTTTACATAATAGTCTAAGTAATTTTCCTCTAAAATATCAACGATTTAAAGTTAAGCCAAGTTACTGTACGTTCCATAGATTTCATAATTAAGAAAATAACAAATAAAAGCTTCATAAGTAAAACGAAAAAAAAAAAAAAAAAAAAAAACTGTAATAAAAGATTAAGTGGGATATATCAGATAAAATCTAAAGCAATAATATTAAAGCTTTTAAAGTTGATTTAAACATGTGTTAATTGCTTTATGAATATTTAACAGTTGAAGCAGAATTTTTTATAGTTTTTCTTCTTTTTTTTGCACATATATATTTTTTTATGCATATACTCCTTTAATTTCTCTAATGTAATTAACAGGTGTAAAAAGGCTACCTTGTTATCGACACAAAGAGTTTAGTGCTCAATAAGCGGAAAAGCACTCCACCCTCTTCTTTAGTTTTTATAGAAAGAAAAATGCATGCATTGTATATAAATCGAAATGGAAATATGCTTGTTAGGAAATACCACATGATAAAGATGTCTACAGTGCTAAACGTGCATATATACGTTCATATATATATATATATATATATATATATATATATACATACCGTATGCATATATTCACATACACGAAATTGCATAAATATGTTTTTAAATGCAATAAACCTCAAAGTGTAAATCGATATATTATAGAAAAATCCTGAACTCGAGCAAAAATCCACTTACATACGATTGTACGATGTATGCAAATATTGTATAAAAACATGTAATGGCAAGTTGCAAGAGAAATCTGAACATAGAAACAACTAACACAAAAGGTGTAAAAGCTATATTCCACAAACGCATAGTATAATGTATGTATAGTGCACATGTATATTTATGTACATATATATGTATATATGTATGTATGTATGTATAACATGGAACCAGCTCAATATGTGTACAGATTAAAAGCATGCATACGCCGTAAATATTTTATATATGGGTGTACGTATGTATTGTTATGGAGTATGGTTTGTATGTGTATGCCTTTGTATATGTTTGGGCTTTGTTTGGCTGTGAGTCATGTATGTTTGGTATGCGTGAGATTTTACGATATATTTTACAGAAAAAAATCACAAATAAACAATCAAATATATGTTTGTGTGTATGTGTATGTGCGTATTTGGTTACACGACTATAACAACGACTCTCTTAATACTATTTGTATACGGATATATATATAAATCTATAAGCAAGATTGCATGTACACGTACACGTGCAAACACAAGAACACACATATATGGCATATGTTGATATATTTCCACATTGTTCATATATGTATATAAATTTATATACACGTACGCACTTACAAAGTTAATCAAACTATTTTTACTTTAATCAAATTCACAGACAAAAAATAAATAATTAAAATTCAATACATATATAAAAGTTGATGTTTATAGTGTTCTAGTGCTGCACACACGACCCATTTCTCTATTTATATCAAATAATAATTATAAGCTTCTCTGGCTTATTTACTCTTCGCTCTTGGTTGCCACTAAGCTAAATGTTCATTTCAAAAGGAATTCTCTTCTCATCTCGCTTAGACATCGAACGGCACCGTACATGTTATTATTTCAAGTAAAATTCATTTCATTCTACGAATTCTGCAATGTTGTTAAGGTGTAAGAGAACCAATTTTATTCATTCATTCATTCATTCGTTCATTCATTTATTTGTTTACTTATTTAATTAATTTTTTCATAATTAAGGCACGTATTTATTATAACCATTAAAACTTTAAATAATGAGCCACATAGCGCTTATCATGCTCTTGTTAACATATTTAAAAATTATTAGTTTCCATGGTTGTAACTACTAGGTGTACAAACAAATATTGTGTCGTTTCTTTTTTTGCAAAATTTAAAATTAATTAAAAACTTCTATTATTCCCTCGCAGTAGAAACTTTGTAGTTCTGAGGTGAATTAATGATCGACCCATTTTCCCACATCTTGAGCTTTGCAGACGCGCTGATCTACGCGCGACATAACTGCAACGATCTGCATCAGGGTTAATCAGAAGCAAGCAGGTCGAATCGGGACAGAAACTTGTCTTCGAAATCAAAGATCACTTCCTGGTTTGCTAGGCAAAGTTATTCAAGAACGTCAAACCTTTCGTCGATGATATTAGTAGCGGTCTAAAATATATATCGCTGTTTACTACATCGATTTGCCAAAGAGAGTTAATAGGCATAAACGGCATAATTTTAGTAAGGACGATTAAAATAAATTCGAACTTAACTAGCGAAGACACCTACCATTTGCCTTAAGAGAGCTCTGGGAACGCCCGAACCGAACATTGTTAGGTACTTACGATTAAGACGTAGTTCGATTTCGAAGCCTGTTCTGTCTAAATTACAGAAAGCAGATATTTTTTTGGCCACCAAGTGAAACCATATGAAAATACCTTTCGGATAAGCTAAACACGCTTTCAAGCTGTTTATTTGTAAATTAGCCAGCGCAGCCAATGTTATTGGAAACGTATGAATGTTTTTGTTTGAGACTACATCACAGCCCAGGCCTATGCTGACAAGCCAAAAACTGTGAAAGATTTAGAAAGAAATGTTCGGCCGGGTCTCTCAGTCATAAAGCTACTAATATTTAACGCCATCGTGTGCGTCAGTGTACTTAAAGTCATGATGGGCATTCGAATAATATTTTAATTCAACACATAAGTGCAAACCCTAAGCCGTGAAAAGTCGTCTATAAATTTTTTATGCCTGATGTTGCCTTACGATTTATTTGTAAACTAAAGCTATTGCTTGTTTGCTGTTGTTGAAATACTTTTCTGCATTTTTCCCCCGACGATCTTATGTTCGAAAGTCCGTTTTTTGTTGTGCAACCGTCAGAATCACAGAATCACGCGTTTAACACGCAACCTATTGGTAAATGAAAAAGAAAGCGGCAAGAAAATGCATAATTCCAGAGCCGAAAACTTCGCTTCCTCTCCAACTTGATAAGTTTTCGCATCACTTTCAGCCTTATGTCTACTCAAAAGTCATCTTAGTCAAGTTACACTAACCTGTTTTTGTTTGGAAACGCTTTGAAACGCTTTGAACACAAAAATGTCCTAACGATATCTGCGAGCTTAGTAGAGAAGTTAGAAATCAACAGGTAAGATATTAGGCTGCAACATTCGAACAGATAAATATACTATTTTCGGAGGACGCCCAAAAAGTCCAACTTTTCAAGGAAAAAGTCTTTTGCAACTAATGCGCTGTCGAATACCACAATAAAATTTATAATATTTTGCAAATAATTATTCATCATTCTATTCATCATTCTATTCATCATTCTATTCAGCCAGAGAAACTAATAAATAAGGTTAGCAGTCTTAAAACACTACCATCTAAAACTATCGGCTTTATTGAAAACTGTACCGCATCTGAGATTTGAACCAACGACCATTGAAATTTTTTTGGAAATGAAAAATAGGCGGCTTTGAAAATTAACAGGGTATATACTATAGCATATTTTTATGCGTCAAAAGTATTTGAAGGGTGAAATGAATATATGCACTGTGATCGGTATAGAAAGTAAGCAATGTATAGACAACTTTACTGCGACTTTTTCATTTTAGTATTTATTTGATCGGTCTTTTAAACTTCATACCAAACCATAATTTACCGAAGACCTGGAGATGTAACTTTCGGGCAAAGGCGCAAATTTTGAAAAATGTTAGTGAGCTTGACGAGCAATCTACAGTTCAATTTAGAATCCCAGAGTAATATGATAAATAGACAAAGTTGGTGGAGAGCCCCACGTTTAGTTTTGGTCCTTTTAGCCGAAACGATAAGCTTGCTACTTATAGCTGATGCCCTGCGTGATAAGTGTACAAAAAAAAAAAGAAAATTAAGTGTGCCAGTCTTTACTCTGTTTACTAACAACAAAAGAGAGCAAAAAGAGAAAGCAGCAAGTGACAGCATACATAGGTATGCTGCCACTACTCGTCTTTACTATAACAGCTTGATTTGTTTATTGATTATAACAGATCTATCAGAACGACAATAGCTTTTGTATTTATATCAGCGGACAACAGCTCGACTTATGCCAAGCGTGAATACGCTTTGAAGCCTTTTAATATAAGCAAGTTTGGAGGATCATCCGTAAATCATTCCAATTTTCTTAAGAATATGTTTATATCATTGGAGAGATGTAGCATGAAGCATCAAACAATGTCACATCTACCAGCAAAGCTTTATCACTAGAGGAGCAAAAATATAACGGAAAGGTTCGGATCACCTTCTCAACTAAGCAATGAGCTCATTTTCAAAATTCATCTCTGAAAATCAAGTTATGAACTACTTGTTAATTCTCTATCCTTTTGAAGATATTTTTAGATTACAAGTGGAGAAAAAGATAGACCTGATGAGATTTATAGTACATACCGTTGCGATAATCCTTTCTAGCTACCTAGCTCGCGCTATCACCCTTTATACATAGAGAAAATTGACACAAAAAACTTATTAATTAAAATTTAAAATATAACAAACAAAATGACAATAATCATACATATGTATGTCTATATACGCGTCATTGTACTTATCTCTCTCTCTCTCTCTCTATATATATATATATTATATTTTTATGTATATTTATGTAAATGTACGCATACATATGTGCATAAACACGTGCGGATGAGTGCATACGTATAGTTTGTCCGAAAAGTTTTTGGCCCAAGTTGTTCCTGCGCAAATCGCAAGAATTCAAAGTTGGCCTATAACCAAAAGCGTTTGTATTTGAGAAAGCAGTTACACAAATTAAAGACTAATTGTACATTGCATACGAGAATTTTCTACCGTCACCTACTACTTGGGTGACTGAATTGAAGCGTGGTTGGTTATGGGTGAACGATGAATGCGACGCGCAAAAGATACAACCACTGATGAAGACTTTGCTCATGTTCTCCAAATGACTGAATAGCCGTTCGATGAAGGTAAAAGATGTACCGAAGGCTATGAATATATCCAAGGAATGGATTGTTCACATATTCAATCAAAGCTTAGGCATGAAAAGGCTGACCGCACATTGAATGCCGGCCTCGATAAGAATGAAACAAATACAGCGAGCGGCCAGTCAAAGGCTACGCAGATTAAATTGAATAAATGGAAGTAAAATGTGCTGCCCCACCCACGAGAATGTGAATTAAAAGTCTTGACAAATTGTTCTATAGAAAAATACAGATATTTTCAGAGAACCATTAAAGTGATTCTGTTATCCTGAAAAAACTCGACGTTGACGACCAAAGTGGATAAATGTCCTACTAGAACGAAGACAATCTCTTTTAGCTATTAGAAAAGGCGATTGGAACTTTTCGCATTAATCAAATCTTGCCAAACATTAGGAAAAGTTATCGAGAAGATTTTAAGGCAGGCATCGTGCATATAAACCGGATCTGGTACCGTTCAAGGAATATTTGTACTATTATATCCTAAATCGCTTGCGGCACAGCGGCATATGAAGTTTTTGCAGATGTACAGAACACCCAGGCGAAATTGAGGTAGACCAGCTATTTTAGTTCACACCGATTCAGAAAATGACTCAATCTGTCCGCATATTTATCTATCCAGCTTATATTGTTTTGTTTAACCTGCAGGTCGAAATTTTTTAGACATTTTAATGAAATTTGGCATACCGACGTGTTTCGGCCCAAGGGCAAAGGCTGTTGAAAATGGTTTGGGTCGGATCACTTTTTCGACGACTTCCCTTAGAACGCCTTATTTTGAAAAGTCGTTACACGGATAATTATATTCAGCGACGTGTCTTAGGATAGTTAATGGCGGACCGTGTCCAACTGTAATGTTTTTATTTATCTTAACCTAACTATTTCATCATAACACTTTTTTTTCCGTTTTATTTATTTATTGATTTGTTGTTGGAACGAGACAGGCTTTGAAAAACAACTGCAATATATTTTCAGTGGAGGAATAGCAAAATATCATCGTGTGTTTTCAATTTCTTAAGGGCTTATTACTTTTTAATCAATTTATTAGTGTATGTGTTTGCGTATTTTAACACCTACAGTGCTATTTATAATACAAATGACTGCACATATAATAATAAATATAATAAAAATGTGAAAAAAAAAAAATGTGTATATTTATAATAATTACTTTTAATTGCTCACTGATGACAATAAATTTGTCGATAATTTAATTTACTGTTATAATGCTGACATTAATATTCGCGTATAGCTGATACAATGCGCACATTTGGCTTTGTGTTATATTACATTTACACATGTTTACTGTTGTTGTCACTGTTCTTTTTAATGTTGCCGTTCGATTATTAGTCCGCATGAAGGTATTCTTTTTTGCTATATAAGCCTTCAATTCATTTATATGTCAAAGGTTTAAGCGCGGCTGCACGCATCTATGCGTTTATATGTGCGTGTCCGTTTGTATAGGAGAATGTTTGTGAATCATAATAGTAAGCCACAGCTGAACCGCGGCTAACCTCGCACATTAAGTCTGCAAATTTTAATAATGTAATTACTTTCGTTTATTAATAATAGTTTTCAAATAAATTTAGCCTGGCAACCACATACGCACATGCAGCCGGATAGAAAACATGACAAACAAAACATTGCAGACATAATACGAATTTCTCTCGTTTCTCTTTGAGTCGATTTTCAAGAAATTCATTCTGGGAAAGAATATGTACATGTGTATATATGTCTACAAATATAATATAATATAATAAGTCTACCGGAAAGCTCTGTCCTTTTTTAGGATGAAACAAAATCCCAATTTCGTAATATGGCCCGAAATGGTTTGTTTAGGTGATTAAAGCCGTTCCTTTCCGCAATCTTCGATGTTCTCGAACAATGATGTTACTCTGACATGATCAAAGGTAATCGCTCAGCAAAGCTCGAAGTAATCTATTTGAACATTTTCAAACCATCTTCTGCATGTTCTAACAGAAACTATATTTTCAACAAATAATTTCAATAAATTTTAACGCGCTTCTGTAGCGTTTCTTGGATTTTGGAATTCGTAGAAAATGCACAGGCATAGAATGAAGTTTATCAGTAGCCATGGATACATAATCGTGGCTCACTTAATACAAACATGAATCAGCTTCGTTTTAACTCACTTGCTAGATCATTATGTATACAATCAGTGATAAAAAAATGAGAGCCAAATATACGCACATACTTTTTGCGACTTGTTGTAACCGGAACGAGCAGAAGTTTCCGGTAGTCCTAATGTATTTATGCATATATTTTTAACTCAATCACTATGTACAATATGTTCAGCAGTTATATTTTTATTTACACATATAATGCGGCCAAAATCAATTCTGATCTGCTTGCCATTCGAAAATGTATTACAACGTGCGCTCGAAAGGATTCAGTTTAAGTTTATTTTGAAAATATATTTTAAATATCGTAGCCACAAGAGTTTACTCCGCATTTTACGTTAAAGTTATGTTAAAGTGATTTCTACTCCGAATTTTAATTCGTATTAACTCAAAGTATTTTTTACTTCGCAATTTCGTTTGAAATAAAGGTAAATTTCTTTCGAGCAACATAGAGAAAAGAAAGGGCTTTTACGCCATCGCTCAAAGCTTCCGATATTAAAATTACTGGCAGAAAGCTCAAATAAAGTTATGCTTTTCGACGTTTATTTGAAAGTTTGTTGGCGCACCAGGCTTTGGTTAACGGCACTGGTTAATGAAAGAAAAGCTCAGTTTGTTATGTACATGTTAAGCACCGATTTCTGCACTGTTTGAATACACTTTTCTCAAAGTTTTTTTCAAAAAATTATAAAAACCATTTCTATATCACTACAGTTTGTTTCGAACTGACATAATTGAAAAATAGTTCAAGTGTCTCTTTCAACCAAAGAATAGCTCGCAGTTTGAATGGCAACAAAAGTGCCTGCAATGCACTGTTTAAAAGGCCAAATACAAAATTTATATTCACCATGACCATCAAATCATGGACTCTTACCATCTGAAATATATTACCATTTTTCATAAATTGTTGTTAAATTACAGTTTCGCAGTGAATATCGGGGCACTGGCTTGCTTGTTTGTCCTACTTCAAGGTACATTCATAGACGTAAGGTGTGCCAAGTTTTAGCTTCTTCTCTCCATTTATATGGCTTCCAGCGGTGCAGCAGCAAGCGAGCGATGGGCCGACAGGCTTGATGGAATCGTCTTAGAATGTTACGTGGATATCTAACTAAACTTAAGTGTCAATTTGCATATCCTTATTTCAGAACCGCGGATAAGCTCTAGGAATCATACAATTTTGACTTAACAATTTTCTTTCTACTTCTGTAGTTCGTTCCATTGCCTTCCTTAGAAAGTAATAATGTTTTCTAGACGGGGATTTTCTCATGAAATAATAATTTTCAGGCTTTAATGTATTCAATGGATAAAATTTTCCAATATTCTAAACAAATTAACCCACTAGTGTCTAAGGCCATCGGCTCTATCACACTTGAGACTTGAATCCACGACCATTGAGATTCTTTTCCTATTCGACCATCCAGACAGATTATCTGGGAATAAATCTTAGTTATCATCAAAGAGTTTTAATCCGAAACTGTTCTCTATTGGAATTAAATAAGCGTTGCGCGTGGTGTAGACATGTTTTCTCAACTCCCCTTCCTTTTTCAGAATAGAAGCTATTTTTGCAAAAGAAAAGTCAATGGCGACCTTTTTATAACTGAGTTATTAACTTACAAAATCACTTGGACCTTTTCTTTGGTTTCTACAATCGATCTTGTTATGTCAACTAGTGGTCGCCAACGATTACGGATGTGACCTATCGGCTTCTTTAGTAATAGATTCTTGGTGATATAACACGGAAGCTAACACGCAGATCCTTTTTCCTGCTCTGGCAGCGAGGTATTATGACGACAAAGAAAAGTGAGAATAGATTGGTTTACGACGTAAGCATGTCGGTCTATTTACTGTTGCTTCTGCGTATCTAAGCAATGGCTATAGCAAACTATCTAATGCTCGCAAAAATTTAGATAACGTCTTCAAATTCAGCGAAGCAACTGAAAACTGTTACTGTTCGGCAAACATTGAAATTGAACTACATGGACTACTACAAGACATGCCTACGTCTTCTGGAAACTTTCAACATCCTTTTGTTTATTACTCACTCACGGGCTACAACAGATACAACAACAATAATTTTACACATTTTTTATAAATGATTGTACAGTGTACTTGAACAAAAACCACACTAGAAACCACCCCGTCCAATATTATGGAGTATCGAAATTTTATTTCTGTGGTTTTTTTTTTGCAATTATTTTAAGACAAATATAATGGAAATCAAATGTTGGTCCACAATCTAGTGCAATGCTTTTACTCTTAACCCACCCGTCTTCATTAAGCAGCATTTTTCTACGACTTAGACACGAAGCAAGCGTTGCCATAAATTGCATTTTATGGCACGCAATTTATGTCGGATATCAAAAGATGAAAAAAAATTAGCCAGTTATGCCCGCCAAGCAAATATTTTTCTTAGAAGAACCAAATATAGATTTTCCGAGCCTTTTTGTTGCATCAATGATATGCAAAATTTAAATAACTCAACAGTTGAAGTCGCTAAGTTGAAAATGGCTTCAAAGACGGCCGACAGGGCTTTTATAAGCGAAGTATTGAACTTTGGACCGACCATCTATCTCAACGTAATGAACTCAAGTATCGAAACAAGTCAGAAAATATTTCCACTATTGTTCCAGGCATGTTGCTCTAGTCTCCAAAGGGATTGCATTTAGTGTCAACGACAATTTCATGCGACTTACATTGAGTTGCTTAAATAGCTTTTAGGTAAGAGTTGTTATCAACGGGCTCACCTCAAGCAAATACCACTTAAATGCAGCAGTACAGCAAGACTTTGTTTTTTATCGTTCGCTATTCCTAGAGTTCATCACTGACTGTCTATGCGTGACAGAAAACAGTACCCGGTGCCGCTAGTTTCCTTTCACCAAGTGAGCAGGTAGCGCTAAAATACTCAGCAAACACTACCTGTCACACACTAAGTCAAGACCTAATAAAAATAACAAAATAAGGTCGAACTAATAGACTAAACCTTTATGCAACCAAAACACAGTTATGTCTCTTCCGAAGTAACGAATAAATAGACTCTCTCCTTTGTTGACGTTTGCAGTGTCGAAAGATGCAGCGAAGGACCTAAGTTTTTTAAAGTGGTGCAAAAGTTACTTTATTGCAGCCGATATCTGTACTATTTACATGGCCTGTATCTATACTATTAGCTAGGCGCGAGCTTTGCAAGCTGTCGGTGACGTACAGCGAATTGCTCAGGTAGTCACGAGCGACGATAATGTGTCCCAAACTCTTGATATCGTTGAGAGTCAGAGTAATATGACCTGCGTAGATCCATCCGACTAAATTCCTTAGTAGAACTATACGGCTTTTTCAGCGTTCCCACCCACTCTCCCCTGAACTTCCTATCAATAGCAGTTCTTCTCACAATGCCTGATGTTTCCACTTTTAAACCGAACACACGCAAATACTACTGTCCTCTCCATGACTATCATCAAGCCTGCACATATAAGGAAGCTGCCATGAGAGGTTGTTCGTATACAAAAAACAAATATATATATATATATATACACATATAAGTCAATACTGCTGACACTCCGATTTTTACTGAAGGTGCAGCTCAGATTTTGTTTGTCCGGCAGAGAAGCCGGATAAATAAGGACCTACGACGTTAATAAAGCAGGATCCTCAGGTTCATATGTCGGTGCGGTAAAGTTTACTTTGATCGTAACTATAATGAATCTTCAGTCGGTAAAGGCATAACATTTACCAATTGGGCGCACAGGCCCAATAAGCTGCGGCGACTTCCTTATATTATTCCCTCTCTTCATTTCTTCTTTTTTCTGGACTTCACCGTGCTACACGAATAGGAGGCACGTTCCCTAAGTAATTTTTCATTAAAAAAAAGAACCTTTAAATATTATTTATAATCAAACTGAAGCTTTCTCGACAATGATATAATAATCCGTTTATTGATAATACGAACCTCATTACTAGCTGACAACCATTATATTCGAACACTGATTTTAGTGAGCGCCACCGTATTAGTTAAGAACTGAAAGAAAGTAGTGCTTAGTAGCATTTGTAAGACGGTAAGGATTATGCGGCTTACAACGGGTGGCCATGCTTTCGAGGTTACGCTTAACTGCCACAAACTACTGACATGGATTAGATTTCACTCCGTTTATACAAACCGTCTAAATGCTAGGAGAAACGTTTACAAGAAGAGTGAAAGACAGAATCTTTTATGCAAAAGTTTTAAGCGCATATTTAGTACACTTCCCGAGTATGGCGACGGAAATTTTAATCTATATACAGCTGTGAAGCTATGTGAATTTACAATCGCTTGATCGTCCTTTGCAGTTATAGGTTCTGAAGCTATAGGTATGACACCGATTATACATTAAGTTTCTTACACGTAACATTTCTTACTAATAGAGTGAAGCGCCCGCTGTTGCTTCAAAGAACGTTTCTTACGCACACCGCATTATAGGAATATGTAAACTAGTACAAGAAAAAAAGAAGCAAAACTCATAGCTTTAATAAGTATAGAGGGGCAATGCTCCATTCGTGGTTGGATATGTGGAAATTTGTGGAAAATTATGACTTCGGTAAAAAAAGAAAAGACAAAGGACTCACATACACCACACTATATATGTGATATGTTAGTAGCGGTGGAAAATGACTTTCATAAATTGAACATCTTGAGATAGTCTCATCCTCCGTCCTCCGGAGCTCTTAAATGACTCTCAACAGGCGTAAACAAAAACGCAGTTAGATTGCAAGTCTTATAACACGTCGATGCTCTTTTTTAGGATGTAAAAATGTCTTACGTGCCTAGTTCTCGAAACTATGTATGAGAAACCAACCACTGGCAGTGATATAATTTCTTTCATACTTATATCAATTTATTAGAGTATTTAACTAATGTTTTCATAATTGAAACGAATCACTTTTTTTACAGCATCGCCATGACTATTCAAAAGAAAAGTAAAACAAGTCCTTAGATATTGATCAACGAATAATAAAATAGAAAGAATTTGTTGCAGGTATTGATTTAAACATAAAAACTGGATAGATTTTAATAAAAAATGTGTTCTTTTTCCAAATTATTTGTCAATAATTGTCTACACCATCCATTTTGTCGTTTTAGCGGAAAAATAAAAAGAGCCTTTCATTTCGTTGAAAGACGGAATTACGAAACGGAAGTACAAAGTTAAAATTATAACTAACTGAAAATTAGGTTACGTTTGGAGAAAAACTTGATTCTCATTTTAAATAATGATAGCTTCTAAAAAGCATTATGTATGGATTTCACAAGTCGAAAATTGAATTTTGGAGCCACATAACGACATTCAACCCACATTAAGAAATTTTTTGATATTAACCTTGAATATTTACGGGAATATTTGCCAGGGCAAAAATTTTATAGAAAAGGAAAAACTTCCAAGGCATGATTACCCTTTAAGTTTACTATGTTACAGTTATTCGACAATAGATCCGCTCATACTTCCCTACATGATTAATTGGCTGGAAGAATTAATTCTTCCAATCTCTAAGCCTAGAAGTTCGACAACACTGTTGCACCACTATTTTTAGTAAATTTTTGCTCGTATCTAACAATCATCATCTAAACTGATTTGCGTTTGAATTGAGGTAGACAGACAATTTCAGTATCGATATAATTTACAAAAATCGTGACTTGAATCGTGAACTATAATACATCTGTTTACACGTCATTCGCTACACTGAACTACATGCCTTACATTATTTTATGACAATTTTTAAATGCATAAGTGCCAACTGAAAACATTACAGGCGGCCATGATCAACCGTCAAATATCCTACACCAAAAAGTATACATTATTTTCATGTAAAAATACACTTTTCATAGAAGTCCTCGTATTGGAGTGTCCCCAAGACGTCAACTGACGTGATGCAAATTTAACTGTAAAACTGTATCCAGCTCATCCAAATTTTTAACCCAAGTTTGTCGAAAAATTTTGAAAATTTCAGTTTTTTTTTTTCAGATAACGACCTTTTAAAATAAGGCTAAGGATATATTATTTAGTCGAAAAAGTAGTCAGATCCGCCACGTTTTTATTAGGATGCATCCTTGGACCCATGCACATAAGTGTATCAAATTTAATGAAAATATCCCAAAAATTGATACCAATAGATGGAAGGCAAACATACGAACCGTGCCGATAAACAGAAGTACAGGCGCACAAACAGAAACACTTCCAGAATCGACCGGTACCATAAAAGGTGGATCTCTCTCAAGTCCTTTTAGGTAGTGCATACGTCTGCAGAAACATAGCATGTCCTTCGACTACTAGTTGTGTGGCGTATAATAAAAAGAAAGTGTTTAGTATGTTTAGCAACACGGAAGATTTTCAGCAACAAATGTGCCTAAAGTACAATATATTGCAAAGAAAAATGAATCACAATTTCTTACTGCTACCAAAAACACTATACATATGTATCCAATATTTTTGCTGCTACAAATTTGCTGACGAACATGTGCCTTAAAATATGCTCCACATTCATTATATCTTAATGCCTTAATGTATACAAGATTGAACTGGGTTTGGAGCTCCACTAAAATTATGCTATAAAATGTTCTACACTGCAAACTTCACAGTAAAATGTTAAGTGCGTAGAAGTTATCTAGAAAAAGAGCATGCGCTTTGAATTGAAAATCCACAATTTCATAAATAGATTACACTATTCATCGGCTTACACTTCTGCAAAAATAAAATATCCACTGTATCGTCACTGTAGATATTTGTAAACCTATCAAGGACAAAACATGCAATTACTGTTAGCAAATGTGATACGAAATTGTCACTACGCGGAGTTATGCATTAAGTGTTTCGATTTTAAGCTTTTATTCGTTTTGCTTGTTTTGCCCTTGTTAGGCTATTACACGTTTTGTTATAGAACGATTGAAAAAAGAAAAACCAGTTTTCTGGCATTTTATATTAGGAAGCAAGCAATCGCCACTACACAAAGCAGTAATGAAAAGTAGTGATGCATAACGTATTTTGCATAAGCATAAGCATTGCTAGGCGAACGAACAAAAAGCGTTATGATTAATCTTACTTTCTTTTTATTTGTCGTTACCATGGCAAAGTCTAAAATTGGCTAATTTGTTTACATGCACTAGCATGGCGTGCGCCACATTAGTGTATGTTTTACTTTTTAATCCTTCCCTGCTGTTTCTCAATTTACAAAGCAATATTATTTTCTCTCTATCTCTCTCTCTCTCGTTCTCTCTCTCTCTCTATCACTCTTTCTCACTCTTTTTCTCTCTCTTTCTTTCTATCTCACTCTCTCTTCTTCTCTCTTTTATCATCGTCCTTCCCTCACTCTCTGCTTCTCTTGGTCTTCACACTTTTACCTTCGTTCAATAACTTACGGCGTTTTGTAAAACGTTTAGACTATTTTTATTTATTTATTTATTCATTTCATAATTTTATATATATATATATATATATATATATATATGTATATATATTAATGTATACATTTATAGCTACAACTGTGAGTAATTTGTAAGTGCTGGATATTATGACTTTTTAAATTGTGCTAATTTTGCGAAATTTTTTCGACCTGAACACGAAAACATAATAAAGCTACACACAGGCACAAATACATACACACACTTATGCAAATTAACTCAAATGACTCAACAACGAATGGCGCGCGAGCGGGTTGCTTTGTTTTCATTAAAAACTTTCCTTTGCAAAGAAATGAAAAATAAAAAGTTCGCTTTCCAGGTTGCTTTTATATCAACAGCAAGGGCAATACAGACAAACTAATTTTGTCATTTCATTTGTAACCTTCATTACGAATACCTATAGGCTTCATATAAATTTTGTCTTAAGAGGCATTAGACACTCGTCCATCATTCCGGCCGCAAGCCAATCTGTTTATCTGACCGACACGTCTATCTGTCGGTTCGTTTCCTTCCCACTCCGTTTTTCTGACACTCTGTCGATCACTATATATCTGTCTGCCGATTCGTCGTCTCTTTTACACCGTTCTATTTTTCAGCTAGTTTTTTTTTCTCCATCCTTTTCACCAGATATACGCAGAGATATCTGGGATACTCATTGGCAAAATTTTTCAATCGTAAGAGTTGCCGTATATTGAGAGACTACTTTAGAACTTAAGAATTTGTTTAATTTTTCTTGGGTTGGTTTCATTCTTTTTTGCTTTCGTTGGCAAAAATGTTTGCAACAATAAGCGATGGCATTAAATTTTCTATCGGTTCACGTGCTATCTAGCGTTAATAGACGTGCCTTTAAGTAAGCTCCTACAACTTAAACTCTACAAAGCATATCGAAATCAACTTCTAAGCGATGCTGAGTTTCCGAAATTTTCTGTTCATTTGCTCCAGTGCTACTAACCCACTTAACCTAAGAAACTTTAATCAATAAAACCAAAAATTGCAAATTTTCCAACAAAATCAAAATCTTGAACATTATCTCACATGGAATTTTCTTAATTATTTACCGTATCTTATAGATCGGCATTTTGCACAAAAAAAAAACCCAATAATTTCCATTTTTCGCTCTATGCAATATTTATAATGATTTAGGCAAACTTACGATATATTTCGGATGCGAGAGTGATCGGTGTTTAAAATTCGTTCTATATTAAGTAATATTTTATTACCTAACAGTTCTTTTTTAATGTTGCGTCTTCTGGTCTGCTAAAGTTTGGTTGGTTGTACAAAAAACTTATACAACAATAATAAAGTTATTAGGTATTCTGTTTTTTGTGCTACAACCGAATAAGAACAACAAAAATTATGTCTGTGTAAACATAAGTATATATAACAGTGGCGAAGGCTAAGCAACAAATCGTCTTCTGTAGTTATTTTAAAGCTATATTTTTTCAACTTTTTGTTCTTGTTTTTTTTTTTTTTTTTTCCCTTTTTTGGCTTGCTGGTGTTTGTTACTTTAAAACTGACAGCTGTGCTTTGTGCTGAAGCCTTGTGTTGCTTTTTGCCACTGACACTCATACCTAAGATTGGCTATAAAACCCGACCACATCAAAGGATTTCTGGAGCATTTGTTTTGCAAATGACTTTTTGTTAACCTTTACTGCTTATGTTTTTTTTTTGTTTTTTTCTTTTTTTATCACCCCCTCTCTTTGACTAACTCATACAATCTAAAATGCTTTCATATTTAAATAAACGGTTGTTGTATGGTTTGATTAAATAAATTAAATTTTTATCAAATACTCACTCATCGTCAACGATGACATTATTGGGGTAATTAAGTCTTAACAGCACGCCCTCGTTTTCTTTACATTCCTCTATCTCTGTCTATTTCTGACGTAGCTGGTTGAAGAAAATGTCGTTCATTTTAAACGCATAAGCCATGACGTTTCAATATTGCTCCAGGATCGAAAATAAAGAAAACACCTTTCAATTTCAAGGCAAGCGAATATAAAAAACTTACAATCTCTAATTATTTTATTAACATTATTTTAATGATATATTGTATTATTGAAGTATACTCGTATCAGTTTCCGCTGCTTGCTATTCACTAGATGCTTGGCTTCGAACAGCAAAGAAGCATCCCATGATCTGTTTGTTGAATTGAGCTGTAGATGATTATGTATGTATAATGTATCAATGCATTCATAGTTTTGATATCCCTAATGTATATATACACAAGTGACCCTACATGAGCCAAGGAAGCTATACATTGTTGGTTAAGGCTTTCTTTCACGTACAAGCATTGACTTGATCGGAAAAATTAGAATAAGACTTTCCTACTTTGAACAACCTATTTTCTTAGCTCCGTACCTAGCCTCAATTAACTCGTTGATTTGTTGTTGCAATTTAGGGTTACACTAGTGTAAGATAAAGACTCATTTCATTCGATGTAAATCTTGTTGAAAATTTAAATAATGCAATATATGCTTATATTGTTAACCGAATTCTTGTGCCTAAAGTTCTATAAAATTATCTGACTGATGTAATTGCGGCCTTAAAGTAAACGAAAAACTTCAAGAAGATAACAGCAGCAAAATGTTTTTCGCCCTCGGAAAAATCGTCTATCGACTTTCGGAATAATCCTTTGTTTCTCTTCATATGGTTAGTTATGATGATAATAATATTCATTTGATGTTAAACAGAAATGCTTAACAGGTTCATATAGCTTTAGCTTGAAAAGAAGAAATAGAACCGTTTTGTTTAATGATTTTGTTACAAACCTTGAGGGCTCCGCTAATAGAATATATTTAGTAAATATAGCAGAGCTACTTGTTTCACTTCATCGTCAGAGGTTACTGACATTCGACTAATTGCACTAATTTGTTACAACAGTAGACAGCTTATGTATTGTATCTCATGCGAGAAAAAAAAAAGAAAAACGAAAACAAACCGGCTTTAACTTTTCAAAGCCTTCAAAGACTTAGTTTTTTAATCCTTGTGAAACTCAATTTCAACCCCATATTAAAATCATTTCTCCTTTTCATGCATTCTATTTTGCAATTCATAATGTATTTATAAACTCGAATATTGCATAAATATTTAGAGCACAACAACGTTTTATTAGATTTGCAATACAAATGAGAAATTCTACAATCATTGCGAGATATGCGATCCAATGAATGCGCTGGTACTCAGCGTGGTGTATGTTAAACACAAGAAAGTTATGCAAGAAATACGTTATAAAAGAGTAAAAAATTGATACACGCTTTCTTATAATGTCTTCGTCTTCCATCATTTATATTATTATATATAATTTTAATATAATTTCCAAGTGAGTAAAGTCTACGAAAGTAAATTTTAAACATTTTCGCAATAGCTTTAAAATATATTTTTGCTAAAATTACTTTTATTTGACTGTTGATTGAATTGTTTACAAGAACGTTAAGCCTTTACTTGCTTTTTATAAATAATCGGGGGTAATTACAACTGAACGAGTGAGTGTTCAGCAATGAAAAATATAAAATTAATTATTAAGAAAACGCTTGAAAAAAAAAATGTATTTCATATAAAGCATTTCCTGTCGCATGATTACTCTGTCTATTCGTTTCCCTGCAATAGTCATGAATATATCAGTGATTCAAAAATTTTATTCGAATTTTGCATTATAAGCAATCTTTTTATTCTTCATCTTCTTCTTTCGTCAAAGAAAAACTAAAGATTAGTAGGTCTTACTGTCATATTAGCGGTTACTTTTCTTTAGTTTTCGCGTATGGGACGCGATTTTTTTTTAAAATAAACCCTTGTATGGAGAGTGTTCGCAAAGGTGATATCATCTAATTTATTTAAATAGAACAAGGGGCAGCCTAAAACACATTAGTCCTGTAAATTTTGCGACATTTGAATTAAATGCAGGACAAAAAGATCAGACCTAAAACAAGCAAACAGACGGCAACGTTATCATCTAATGTGTTGCCTCTGACGTTTTTCTCACACAAGGGA
Organism: Glossina morsitans morsitans; assembly: GCA_001077435.1. Taxonomy (NCBI): domain Eukaryota; kingdom Metazoa; phylum Arthropoda; class Insecta; order Diptera; family Glossinidae; genus Glossina; species Glossina morsitans. The sequence continues at coordinate 2,774 of CCAG010017715.1, read as the reverse complement.
ATTATGTTTTAAGTGAAGATTCGCGAGAGGTAAGTCAAGTCCATAAACCAATCAACTTGCGCAATAAATCAAACGACATCAAAATTTGATGTTTAAGTCAAAATAGGTCGCGGTTGAAAGTCAAACAAAATAATATGCCAAGCAAAAGAAAACTTTATCGCTTATAGCGAAACGGTCTTTATGAAGAATTTTCTTGTCAAACTTGCGATTACCGCAAAGAGACCTATATATTATTTGCAATTCCGACAAAAGTTGGTTATCATTTATATACAACTACATACAAAACACTGTTGATTTTTCTAGATTTTATTATTTAGACGCTGCAATGCGTTAGTGCCTCCATTTCCTATGAAAACGATTCGCTTTCAGGCTATTGTTTGTAGTGCTCTCCCATCGTTGATGTAAGGTAGTAGACGCAATTATTATTTATACATTCGTCAATAGTCGACGAAATCGACGAATCGGCTTTAATGCTGTGAAACACCGCCGAACATTTGACTGATGTACCTTCACGACGCAGTTCTTGCTCCATTGTGAACAAATCTCCTGCTCATCTGATGCAAAGCTTTCTTATTTTCCCGATTTTCATTCATAAAGCGTGCAGCACCTTTTAATATGCTTCCCAAATGTGATAAGTCGCGAACATCTATCCATTTCCAAGATTTTCTTCCTCCAATTGTAGCTTGCTTAGGTCCTTCGATAGATCGCCGCTATTGCGGCATTGGACTTGTTGAAGCTTGGACAAACTCGTTTAAATTCTCCCACACTATATTTGTTTGTTGTAAACGAGCAAAGAGACGATTGGTCACCACAGAATCAGCTACTCCACCTTCGATACGAAAGAGATTATTAATAAATAAGAAAAGTGAAACGGGACTCAAGTGACTACTTTGCGGATACTTGGAATAGTGTGGTTTGCGAGTATTTTGTGTACGCGAATTACTTTATTCATTAGCCGCTGCTTCTATCAATTAGTCCCATCTTCAATTTAAGACTCGCTGTTCGTTGCAGTAGCTCTCCCTTTCTCGACCTTGGTTTCTCTGACAGTAATCTGAAAAGATCATTTATCTTTTCGGTGCATTATATATATCCCACCTAGCTGGGCAGCGGATTGAATAAAATTTGTTCCATTTCTAATATGCATTCAATGTTCACTAAAAAGACGACAAGAACTTATTTCTATTCTAAAGATTTCACATTTAAAATGAACACGATTCTTGGTATTTTATATGTAGGCCCAATGTTTTTGACTGAATCAATAACATCACAGTCTTACTGACGTCATTTAATTTTAAATTAAATTATTTAAAGTTAAGTAATCCTTTAAGGAGACTAAAGAGCACTGATATCCCTCTTTGTTTTGTTTTGTGCCTTTTTTTACTGCAACTCGACTTGGGGAAAAAGGTGGAAATCATCATGCGTGATTAAAAACACCGGAACACAAATTCGTTGAGCAAGAGTAGATAAAATTTGAAAAGCACGTGGAATTCGCTTTTCAAAGCGGCCAGAGACTTGCATGCATACTCCCTTACTAGCAGGAGGTTCTAATAATTCTCATCGGGCGATTGAATTTCCCGAGGTCGCGAGATAAGACTATTAGTCCTGAGGACCTTGCAACCTTTGCAACCTTTTGCAGACTTTGCAATCATTTCCATAATTTCAAGGCAGTTATGTGAATCAATTCTTTCTAGTAGATGGCATTATCATCACCTCTAACTATCGTTCCATGAATCTTTCTACATATTCTAAGCGGACCTAATAAAATAACTTGAAAATGCTTTAGACAACTGATTATTCTTGAAAACTGTCGCAAGTATGCGTAAATTTAAAGTAGCTTTTGCTTGTGTCAACCAAATCATTACATGCTATGCATGTACAGAAAGGAAAAGGAGCAAAACGAGACCATTTTCACCACATCAACTATCTCTAAATAAGGGCATATACACCGAATGCACTCATCGCCATCGCAGAGTAAATTGAATTTTATACTAAAAATAATTTTTTCTCGTTTTTTATTTAATAATATTTTCGCCTGCGAAGTTTGTTTTTTTTTTTTTTTTTTTTTTCTATAAAAAAATTAATAAAATTTAAGAATTCAATTACGAACTTTATGAAAAACAAAAATGCTTTTCACACTCATAGAAAAGTTAATTTAATATGAAGCTATACTTTTTTTTTATTTATTTATTTATTCATTTTTTTGATTTTCTAAAGTAATGTTTAAAATTTGTTAAGTTAATCTATTTAGCGCTCGAACGTAGTGTAATAACATTATTTTTTTCTACACTGTCTACAATTGCACGCAATTATTTTGATTTTTATGAAATTTCCCTTCATCTGCTTCACTTAAATACGAAGCTTTCAGAAATGGCGAAAAAAACAAAATCAAATTCCTTTTCTAATCTCAACTACGCGTTTTGAGAAATTTCGTCACTTTTGAAATTGTTAAGTTTTATTTAATAGTTGGCCGTCTAAAATATATTGAGCCATATTAGACTGAAGATAAAGTTAACCTATCTTAACGTTAGCGTATATAAATATAAGTAGAATGCACGAATGATTAAACGGAACTAAACGATCACAATTTCCTGTTTGAAAAACTTAATCTTTTCTAGATAACTCGTTATATTTCTCACTTAACATTTTCTCTTCTAGCCAGCAACAAGTTTTATGCTTTCGATATTCCCGCTTCCTTACAGTAAACAGCGGGGCTAATTACCGAGCAAAGAAAACGTGCATAAGAAACGCTTTGTTATATGAAATTCAATTATATA
>CCAG010017714.1:0-10102 GCA_001077435.1 Glossina morsitans morsitans | reverse complement strand
GTTTTATGCTTTCGATATTCCCGCTTCCTTACAGTAAACAGCGGGGCTAAAGAAGAAAGAAAACGTGCATAAGAAACGCTTTGTTATATGAAATTCAATTATATAGAATTAATACGATTCAGTTGACATATACGTTAGGTCCACAAAAAAAACAAAATTTATATATATAAATATATATATATATATATATGTGATATATACATCAAAAGTTTATTCTCTTCGATATTGTGAGATGAGCTCAAAAAAAATGTTGTTTTTTTGGTCAGTAAAATAAATGGTGGAGGATAGTAACGCCTATGATTTCATGCGGGTTTTCTAAGAAGAAAATTTTTATTGGATGCTTTCTCTCGCAATGAGATGAACTGAATTGACCGCTAAAATCTTGATGATTAACAAAATTGGGCTTTTCCTCCTTTAAGCTAAAACGAACTTTAAAAACTCACGAACCATGCCGTGAGGAGCCGGTAAAAATAACTTTAACGTAACTATGAAAATCTTATTAAAACATTTGAAAAGTGTAGTGAAGGCTGCAAAGACAAACAATTTTTGTATCTCGTTCTTATTTTTTAAGGCTATAGATGTTGCAGACAATTCCTAAATGTGGTTGACTTGACGAACATTTCAATTTCATTTTGTGTCCAAAAATATGATATACATTTACATTACGTTTTGTCAGCTTGATTTTTTTTATTCACTACATCACCTGCGGTGCAAGGCTACACTAAGTTTGCGCGGATGTATGCAACGCCCGGGAGGGCGTGAGATATTAAGCTTTTATTATACTGATCGACTCAGAATCATTTCCTTCTAATCTAGACTTGTCGGTCCGTCTGTCTGTCTTATTTTCAAACACAATTGAAAATGGATCGGATCGGACCATTTTTTCAACCACTTCAGAATCATTTCCTTCTAATCTAGACTTGTGGGTCCGTCTGTCTGTCTTATTTTCAAACACAATTGAAAATGGATCGGATCGAACCATTTTTTCAACCACTTCCCATATAATGGCTACATTTGAAAAGTCGATATATAGATAACTATAGGGTAGTGTAGGGTATTTAATGGTGGGCCATGCCCCAATTTAGTGTGTCTAATTGTTTTTCTTAAACGAAAAATACGCAGGACTTGGCTTTAGAATTTTTTTTTTTATATAGTTACTTGTCTGACCAAAGATTTGGCAGCAATAGCATCATATTATCACCTTTTTTGTTATCTTATAGTGAAATAATTTGTGCACTAAACTAATAATTGGCTTAATTGGCGGTTGCTTGTATTGAAACTTTTTTCTTTACACGCGCGCCAACAAACCAACACGACTTTGTTCACAACTCTTTCTAACACAACAGCTAGTGTCATTTTATATGTAACGAGATATGAAAAACTGTTGTCAAAAAAGAAAAAAGAAAAAAATTGTAATTTAACTCAATGAGACTCTATTGTCGCAGATTTCCTTCCCGAAGAACTGTTTTAGAAATGAAAATAAATCCAAAAATTGAACCTTTTTTTTCTTATCCACTCGGTTTCAAATGATTGGGTTTCTGTTAGGAAATGTTGAGGCAAAAAAAAAAAACAACATTGTTTAATGAATGATAGAAGAAAGGGCAGTTATTCTCTTATTAAAGCGATAACAATTTTTAAATAGTTAGTCTCTTGTGACGTTTATCGCCTTTTTGCCCGTCCACCTGCTCATCAATTTTGTTATTAAATATAAAAGATTTCTTAAAATATCTGAAAGTGTAGCTGAAAGTAACTAAGTGTCTATTACACACTTAAAATATTATTTTCTGTTACTATAGTGCTAGCAGTGTAACAACACATCAAGTGAAAGTTCATTACATTTTATATTTACACGCTTTTTAAAGTGAACGATACTCGAAAGCATTTAGGTGATGAAAAGCAAGAAACATAGCATCATAATAATGTCTCTCTGTGCACTGTGTATTAAGTTTATATCGTCTTGCTGTGTTACGTTCATGCTGGTTTACAGTACATTATTTTATTATCTGCCTTTCATGCAAGCACATCCATACCGACTTGTCTTGCTGTCATCATTATTGTCAAAAGCATGTTTTGTGCAAAAGTCTTGATATTGTCGCCAACGTCAACAACTTCTAATTCCATTAGAAAGGACAACAGCAGCAACAACAACAACAACAACAACAACAACAATAGAAGCAACAACAATAAGTACATCAAGAAATATCTCACTAAATAAAAGCATCATACTCCGAAGGATGTGATTTTCAATTGACTCCTCATTTAACACAAAAAAGAGAAACACACGCGTGTGTTGTCGCTTACTCGTTGATTGCTCCTTTGCTTACAATCTTCGTGTTCAATTGAGCTTAGATTCTATATGCTTATGAGCGTGTGTGACTGTGTATATGCGCGCGGATATATGCGTATATATGTACGGTATTCCTTATGACAACACCAAAAACAACAATCTGATATCAAAAGCTTTTCGTTTAATGCTTCTTCATCCTTCTTTCGCCCGTTCGGTTGTTTAACTGTTGCCTCTTATCTTTTTTTCTTTCTTTTTGCAAAAGTGTTGATAACACTTTTAGAAAATGTATCGCATAAAAGTGATGTATATACATATATGTCTATAAAAATGTGTTTGCGTATATATGTATATGTGGCTTAGTGATTACTTGTACACTCTGTTATTACTTAACGTTTCATTGCATTTTCCATTCACTTGTTTAGCTTTTGTTGTTCACGTAGTTTTCTACGTTATGCGTTACGTTTCACTGGTTGTTTGATGTTTTCATTATTAAATCTAGTTTTTTTTTTTTCTTTTCTACGTTTTTGCTCCCTTTTTTGATTTTTTTTTTTTTCCTTACTTACTTTCGCATTGTCTACACTATGATAGTGAGGTTGCTGTTACTGCCGTCGTTGTTGTTGTTATCGCTATTTTTGTTGCCTTTGCTGTTGTATAACACTTCATTTTCACACTTTTGATTCAATTTCATTTAATTTCATTTGAACAAAAATGAACGTTATTCTCTTCTAATCCAACTCACTCCATATCTGATTTTGTTTCTCTTCCGCTATCCTTGCATAAATACAATGATTTACATACAATGTACTCGTACGTTCGTATATGAGTTGAGAAATGAGTTTCTATGTCGGATTACATTGTCTTGCTTATTTGTTTTAAGTTAAAAAAGCTTTTATTCTCCTAAATAAGAAAATAATTTAATTATTTTTGTATTCATCTCATACTTACACTATCTACATATTACTCATGAGTGGAAGACGTACGGACACATAGCAAACTAAAATAAAATACGGGACAAATTGTAATTTACTATGAAAATTCGATTTAACTTACCAGAGCGGGTACCGTAACTGCTTAGAACGCATAAAAGGACGCTTTAAAGGCTCTTCCTGCAATATCTAGTTCCGTTTAGCTTGACCGATGCAATCGATAAGACCTTTTATACCTATTCATTTATCTATTTGTAGCCTGTGTATTGAGTACACCCTTACGATGAAGAAGATAAGCTCAAATTTTTCTCTTATTCTCTCTTCCAGCTAAGTTCAAAAATCAAGAAAATCGTTCATTGCGTTCATATGCACAGTAAATGGGTCTCATTGTAAAAAGGATTTCTCCACAAAAGATGACGTTTTATATTTCATGCCGTTTTTTCATTGTCGAAACATAAAACCTATATTGCGTTGACAATTGAAAGGTAAAAATTAGATGGCGCTAATTGAATTTTGCAATTGCATGAATAAGCTCTTGCTTACTGAAACCAAACTGCTCTAAGAGATAAGACTCCTTTTCATTTGGCTGGGTATGGAAATGAGCAAAACGCACTGTTATCTATGGGGCTGGGGAAGTTCAGAGAAATCGACACATTACTTACTTCACCGTGACAATTAGGAGCAGTTGAATGGGGCTTTCAGGTCGGCGGTATAACTTGGCCATGCTCTTTCAAAATACTGCAGGTCCGGCCGAACAATATTGTCAGAACTTTTTTTTTAGGTCGTTAGCTGTATGTTGGGCTATTCAACTTCCAGAAATGTCCTTGTGTTCGTTATGTATTGACAAAATTTAAAAAAAACCCAACTCGAGGAAGAAACGATTTGGAACTGCGTTTACTTTGATAGACAAAGTTTTGAAAAATTTGTAGTGCTCTGAACAGACAAATCAACGGAAACAAATCGATTTTCTTCTTTATGCTGATTAAGAAAACTGATTAAGGTAAAACTAAACGTATTAAACAATTCATAGATTTCGCTGACATATTCATTTTATTATCAAGCCAGCTAAAATGGGTGAAGGGATTTGCCGTAAATATATTAGTTTAGTTAGTTGTAGCCTTTCAGTTTAAAGCAATTCTCATATTATTGTTTAAATTTAATCTTGGCATTACGCTCTCCCTGATGAAGCGGAAATAATACAATGTCGTGGTATCAGAAGACTTGCGGTTTACACAACCAATCACAATGATAGTAGTAGTAGTAGTAGTAGTACCAGTAGTATTAGTATTAGTATTAGTAGTGGTACCAGTAGTAATAGTATTAGTATTAGTAGTAGTAGTAGTAGTAGTAGTAGTAGTAGTAGTAGCAGTAGTAGTAGTAGTAGTAGTAGCAGTAGTAGCAGTAGTAGTAGTAGTAGTAGTAGCAGTAGTAGTAGTAGTAGTAGTAGCAGTAGTAGCAGTAGAAGTAGCAGAAGTAGTAGTAGTAGTAGTACTAGTAGTAGTAGCAGCAGTAGCAGTGGTACTAGTAGTAGTAGCAGTAGTACTAGTAGCAGTAGTAGTAGTTGTAGTAGTGGTAGTGGATACTATTATTCAAGATTTTGTGTTGCGTTCAAAACTTTTCGATATTGAAATAAAAATTTCGTTATTCCATAAGAATAAATTTGAGATTGTTGGTGAGAAGAAGATAGTTTCGGTAGTGGGAGTAAAGGAAATGTTGTCTCCGAGATGTAAATGCATTATTTAAATGTCCGTTAAAAATCTTCTCATAAAAAACGCTCGTGAAGCGGCTACACTATGTCGCTCAGCATAAAATTTCAAAGAGAAACATTGCATACATTTCATCTTTATATGATAGTTAATTGACTGGAGCTTATTCGAATACTTTTTAAGTAAAAGTGTATATCAATTGTTGCGCCGTAACCGTATGTTGAAATGTTTTCACTTCTATCAAACGAAGTCTGGCTATTGCACGCAAATCTCTATCTTAGGTTATTAATAAAATGTAATATGGAAACCGATAAACAATCATATATAATAACCGATTTATTCTAAAGTTTTATGGCTTAAACTCTTTTAAAGGATATAATAATAATAATAACAATAATAATAATAATAAAGGCAAATAAAAATTTTGAAAACTTTTAAGAAAAATGCAAGCAAAATTTTTGTTCCTTTTTCAAAATCAAACTTAAAAAAATGTTCGCAATCATTATTATATTTTTGAAATAATAAGTTAAGTTCAGTTTAAACAATACGTGCATTGTTCTGACCTAAATTCTGTAACTTTTCGTTTTCTTTCGCTTCTTTCCGTTCAATTTTTTGGATATTTCAACTTGAAGCCTTGTTATCACATGTTATGTAAAATGTATATATATATATATATAATGTATATTATATAAATATATAATTTCATATAAAATAAAAGAAAAGAAAAAAAAAAAAAAAAAAAAACATCTCTAAACACATCTATATACAGACTTTGAGACAGAAACGGGCAATAAATGTAAAGTCTTTTCATATGCAAGTCTTTTCGCATATGTTCGAAAAGGCACCGACCGACAATGTATCATTAATTTGTACAATGTGTAGGTTTTTCTCTATGAAATAAAGAAACTAGTACAACAATAACAAAAGCAATAACAACAAAATATTAGAGAAAACATACAGCAATCAAAACAACCGCAATGCGCCAAAGAGTCGGAAAATCTGAAAATTTCCATGCACAAATGAGCATTAAATAAATTATTAAATACAATTGCATGAATAAAACTCACTTATATATATATATATATATATATATATATATGAATACATATTATTATAGTATACAGACGAACAGAAAAAATGCAAAATGTAATAACATAACACACATACATACACACATACATACATACATACATACATACATACATACACATACAATATAGTATATGTTGAAGCAATCAAATATAACCAACTTTAACACAAAAAAAAAAAAAAACTCGATTACGTACAGAATATGTGGGAGAGATAGACAAACTGACAGATACAGGGAAAGTTTTATATACGTGAATACGTTGTATTTGGGTGCGTGTGCTTATAAATGTTTACATGATTTTCGCATTATACATAAACCGATGTAACTTTATTCTTGTTGTTAATGTTGCCGTTGTTGTTATTATTGCTGCTACTGCTGCTGTTATTGTTGTTGTCGGTTCAATTCACAAAATCACTATAACAAGAGCACGAGCTGAGCACATTCAATCCAATAAATATACGCCAGAATAAATAGTTAAGTGTTTGCTCGCATTGTAATGGTCATGAAATCTAACAATAACACCAATAACAACAACAATCACGACTATAATAAAAGAAGGTTTAAAAGTAACAGGAAAACGCAAAACATATGTGTGCTATAGAAAACACTAATATATTCATCTATTTATGTATATTTTAAGTGCATATGCTATATGCCTTCTTCAGTTTAAAAAAAAGAAAATCTCTCTCCAAGAGATTTGGAAGAATATTATATGTATGTATATATATATATATATATATATTTTTTTTTCTTTTTTTTTTGTTCTTTTAGGGAGTAAAACATAGTCATAAAATCAATGGAATTTTGAAGTGGTCCCTGATATGTCACCAGACATCAATGTGCATACGATTTCAGCTTCAATCGATGTGTGTACAATCTTCCGCCCACTCATTCACTCACTTGCTCATTCATTCACTCATACACAAATATCAACTTGATTATGCAATCAGGCATTCTATAGATTTTGACCAACAAATGTCAAAAGACTATAACAACTATACTTATGAACACACACATATATATATACACACACTTACACACACACACATACACACGCAAATAAACAAACAAATAAACAAACACCCAATAACACATCTATGGTTTATTATACAAATATTGTATACAAAGTGAAATTCTATTTGTATTAAAGCCGGTTTCTTGGGGATATTCGATGGCATGAGCATCTCCAAATGTCTCCATTTATATGCAAGCAAGCGTAGTGCAGGAAATCAAAACGCCTCATATATATATATATATAACTAAATATGCAAGATATTTTTTTTTTTTGCTTTCTTTCCATTTATATATCTATATGTACATATATTTGTTAAATGCTGACCCTTGACTAAGAGCTGATAAACAATGTATAGCAAGGCATTGTAACAGGAAGTAGTAGGATTGGATTAAGATTGTAAGGAAAATATTATCAGAATTATATTCCAATCAAATATTTACGCCTCATAAGGAAATACCAAAACAATATAAGTGATCCTAGCAATATTGGATTATTTGAAATGAATCTTAAAATCCATTAAATGTAATTTAATAAATTATTCTAAATACATTAAATGCAGACTTGTGGCATCTTTCAAGTTTTTAGCTTGGGATTTAATAAAACCGTTTTTATCAAATATATTTATGCATGCACTGTTTCGTGTATCAATCTGTCCAGCCATTGCTCGCCTATTGTTAAAACTGTCGCCTGCATAGAAATGGAAATAAAAACTTGAAACTTGACATACGCTGCATACGCATGTATATACAAAGATTTTACGTTTAATGTAGCCACGCTTCATCAACATGTTGAAAACTTGAATATATTAGAATGGAGAAGGAAAAGTATTACATTTACTTTTCGACGCACTTTCAACTGCCTCGGCCTATGTACCCATTTACAAGCAAGTCACCATTGTTTAATATCATCGCTACATATTTAATCAGTTAATTCGTTTTTCTGCTAAATTTCTGTCAATTGTTGTTAATCTTTTCGCCATTCGCCAGATGCACGACGCAGGTAAACCCCCATGAATATGTGTGTGGTTTTCAACTTTCTTTGCAATTTTGTTTCTAAGAGAATCGACTAATTTTCATGAAAACTCAAATCATCAAACATGACATTCTCGTAACAATAGGGGATATACCTCTAGCTTTAATTTAAATGCAACAGATTTGGCAGAATACGGAACTTATGCGAAAAGTTTTTCCATTTGTTATAGAATGGAATAGAACTTTATCTTATGATTATTATTGTTAGTAATTTAGCCAGAGAATAAATTGCAAGACAAAAGGCTAAAAACACTAGCATCTAAGGCCATCGGCTTTACTGAAAACTCTGTCACTCTACTTGCGATTTAAATACACGACCATTCGATTGTTAGTCGATACTTAGATTACATCATTTTGGCTAATGAACACAACGAGCCCTAGCGTTCCATTGCCTACACTTTTCTTTACTTTGATCTTTATTGTTGTCATTATTGTTGTAAATATTCCTTTATTTATAATTTTCACTGCCAATTGTTAATTTTATTTTCTTTCTACCTCCACTAATTTATATTCTTCCGCGAACATTTAAATTTTATAAAGTTTCTTCCTTACGTTCAATTTTATTAATATATTTTCTCCCTTGTTTTACACGAATTTAATCGCAGCGAAATTTACTTCTAATGCTGTAATATATTATACTAATGCAGTACTGTACTGTATTCTATTAGTGCCATACTACACTATGCTAGTACTGTACTATACTATACTACATTAGTACTATACTGTACTATACTATGCTAATACTTTCCTGTACTATACTATACTATACTGCAACTGTACTTTCCTAGACTATACTATATACTACACTAGCTATTGTACACTAACACTGTCATAGTATACTAACGCTGCACAGTACTGTATGTAGTACTATACTGATACTGTACTAAACTATACTATACTACTACTATGGTACACTATAATGTAATGTATTCTACTACACTAGTACTGTAATATACTATGCCAGTGTACGGTAATATACTATACATATTCTTATATATACATAATAATAAAAATAGATGTAAAAAAGACCTAAGTGACTGCAATTGATATTTAGTAAGAGACTCGAATTTTTACTACACAAATTCATTAAATAATTTCAGGTCTGCCAAAACTTTTCGAGTCTATCAGCTTCTTCACATTCTCAATGTATCTCAACAGGCCTACCATGAATCTTAAAAGTACTATTAATGCCCATCAATTTAATCAATGCAGACTCAATTATGAGTCATTTAACACCTTTGACGTTCTAAGTAATAATTTTAATAATGTTTAACATTTGATTTCGATATCGAAAACGAACAATATAATCAAAGGGCGTCTCTCCTTCGATATCCTTACCAAACTATTTTTGTTTGTGCTGATTTTCTCTTGCTTCGTTTAGGGTAAAAAAGAAACTTTCTAAAATATGCAATATTTTTGAACGATTTAAAGTTTTTCGTTTCAAAACCCACCGTAAACATGTGAAACACGGTGGGCCACGGTTTCGACCTTGTTTTGAAGCCTGTTCTTTTCAAATGATTCCAAACTATCATGTGGGTGATGCTTAGTGCCTCCGTTAACCCTCACACTGTGTGTGGGGCGGTCTAGCTCAACCAGGTGCATCTTTGACATCGAAATTTTCAAAACGGAATCGAGCAAACCACTTCTGGGTCCTTCTTATCGTACACTTCACTATTTTTTCCTGCAGCGTTTTTAACTTTTTTATAGTAAAAAAGCGTCACGAAGTGTATTTCTTGAGATAATTCAATCATTTTCAAATCAATATAACTTTTTATACGAGCAGAAAATTAGAAAACTATCTTCACAGAAAATGTAAGCGAAAATGTCACATTTTGAGCATATGTTCGTTTGAGACAATCAGGTGAGTGTTGCCCGATATATAGGCGTTAACACCATTCTGTGGAAAAAACCGAAAGTCTTTTCACATGACCTAATACAATAAAATCATTGCAAACAGCGAAACAAATCGATTCGTTAAGAAAGATTTCGATGGCCGTAAGTACCACAAAAGAAGTTTCCATCGCGATGAGATGTATCACCACAACTT
>CCAG010017713.1:0-22999 GCA_001077435.1 Glossina morsitans morsitans | reverse complement strand
CCCATAATTGGTAAAAAAGTATTAACATCATCAAAATTACCCGCAAAACGCTGACAAACTTTTTCAAAATACTATTCAATATATTATATATGCGAGATACGAAATCTATGATGTGATGAACAATTTATATATCAACTAAAGAAATCTTAGAAATATTCACTCCTACAAAGGAATGAGGTTTCCCAAGTAAATGGAAAGAGCTGGTAAGAGACAATTTTTTGTGGGATGCAAATGGCAGAAACCGTATCCTCTACTTTGGCGAAGATGGAAGAGCAACAAACGCTAAACCCTATTAGCGGAAAAGACGTCCTTCAGAAATCCATGGTTTATGGAATCCAAATGACATAAGCCTTACCCACTACTTTGTAAAAAACTGAATGCTAACAAACGTTTATTATAAAATCTTATTAGAGAAAAAGTTCTCCTTCAGGAATCAATGCTTTGTCGGATGCAAACGGCAGAAACCGTATCCACTACTTTGGAAAAGATAGAAGGTCAACAAACGCGCAACCCTATTAAAGAAAAAGTCCTCTTTCCTCTTTTGTGAGATGCAATTTGCACAACTCCTGTACACTTTCATGGAAAAGGTAGAAAGACAACAGACGTATTTTTTCAAACCATATTAGAAAAGAAGTTCTCTTTCTTTAAGTTAAGGCCACAAACTGGGAAGTAAATCGCTTTCTCAATAACCGTTCTCTCCAGCGACTATTGTTTTTGAGGAAGGACCTTAAAAGGTGATCGTATGGTAAGCGTTTTACGTCGAAAAAGGAGCCTAAGCGGGAAATGGGCAGCATTGCTGAGCACTACTCGAAAAGCATAAAAAAAAATTGGAAAAACTAAAAAGTTATTTTCTTTGTCAAATGGATATCTTACTTATTGGCCAGACTGATATGATAGGGTATTCTATTTTCCACATATCATGTGCCTTATCCTTTTTAATTTGTTAACATTTTGTTTTTTAATCGCTATCGCATTAACATTTAATGCATACATATATATAAAAAGGGGTTTTTCAAATTATTTCAATTATTTTATACAATTATATGCGTGTTAATAGCTTCGGCAACATTATTTGCATTAACATATCGCTATCAAATAACATAATACGATAGATGTCAGAGATGTATGCGGTATTTCAGTAAAAACATCATTTCATATACAAATCAATATAAATAAGGATTAAAATTAATTTCTAGTAATTACCACAAAAATAAAAAAAAAAAACAAAAAAAAAAAAAAAATGTGAAGATAATTTTGGAGGATTTGTTTTATGCTACAATGATACAATAAAAAAAAAACACAACAACAACAAATGCTGCATAATAAAATATCAAGCATGTCAGAGAAAAACAAATTATCCGTATTATTATTATCTACTTAAATAAAATGACTTTTCGTGTATGTACGCATCTATGTACGCACGTATGTGCCTTTTATCTGGAAAACTATAATATTAAAATATAAAAAAGAAACAAAAAAAAAAACAGAAACAGAAACAAACATAAACATAAAAAGAATAAAAACTGAACTCAGTATACTCAGACTAAGTTGGTAATGGCAAATAAAATACGCGTATATGATACGCTTACATACACATATATATACGCGTATATGCAAAAAACTATTAAGATAAAAGTTTATTAAATTAGCAGAATTAATGCCATGAAACAATTCAGAAATACTTTGCATCTATATACTGTATGTAAGTATATGTACATACACTTTATTGGCTCAATGTATGGACTTATTCGCATATGTACATGTGCTTGCAAGCATACATAATAATGTTATAAAGTTAAGTGTTGTTTTGAAGCCCCCCGAGCAAGTCATTAGGATTCTTACATTTTTTAACTAATTTTCTTTACTAAAGACACACACACACTTACACACAAACACACACTTACACACACACACACTTACACACACACACACACACACACACACACACACACACACACACACACACACACACACACACACACTTACACACACACACACACACACACACACACACACACACACACACACACACACACTCACACACACACACATCTATCCACACGTATGCAAGCACACAAGCACACAAGAGCATGCAAAATTTAAATTTAAATGACATTTTGAAGAAGATAACAACACATTTAAACTCAGTTTATTTCCATTTTGCCATACAGAACAACGAGTTTCTACATAACAAGCTTCATTTTAATTTTAAAGCAAACAAAAAAAAAAAAAGAAAAAACACAGTAGAATGAAAATTGAAAGTAATCCCAGTATAATTTTCTTAAAATCTGACATAATTGGATTGGATTTGTTGCATACAAGTATTATGAATAAGTAAAAAGTAAAAGGAGATGGGGAACGATAAACTGAAAAGTATTTTTTCAACAATCTTCATAGTTGACTTGCTCTGCCGATTTATTTATTTTTTGAAAAGCTAATGAGTCCCTTTTTTTTAATATATGAAAGCATATTTTCTGCTTATATCAGATGCGCAATTGAGTTCGTCCTTATTTTCAATAGAGGATGTAATTATAACTAGACCGCGTTGTTGTGAATTGTCTGCATCAAAAGTTTAGTTATTACAAAACAAAATGCTGGGCAAATCACTGTGAATGATGAATGCATAGACTACGTTAATTTGAAACGATAAAAATCATTGTGCAGACCGTAGCCGAGTCGTTAACATTGACGCCAAAGCCATATATTTAAAAAGTAAAGGGTAAGTATTCGATGGCGTCGTAATATATCATGAGCAGTTTAACCTTAGCGAAAGCATTACTGCATGTGCTCCGTTCGGATATACATACATATGCAACATGTTGAGGTGACATTTAAAAAAAAACGTAAGACTAATTTTATATTTATAACCAAAACAATGCTTTAAAAATGCTTTAAAAATGTTTAAATTTTGCTGATTACGGGCTAAGACCCCTACACTTACTTCATCATGATTTGTGACTTTAGCCTGATCATACCAAGAAGTAAAAATTTCAGTTTTACTTTGCAACTCTCCAATGCGTTTCGTGGTTGTAATTATGATTTTTAAGCTAGTCGTATATAGTCAAATCGGTTTACCCATTTACCCGATTCAAAATCATATTCCATTCACACATATTGCCCCAAAAAAGTTTTCGACTGTTACAGTTCACGTTTTATGTAAAAATGAATAATCAGTAATAAGTTGTAAAAGCGAGAAAGAATCCATGAGAAAGAAATGCTGCACAAGTAAACGTGTACGTATTACACGGTAGACAGGGACCGTAGAAGAAAGCGAAGAAAAAAACATTCAGAAGCTGCATAGATAGCTGCCTCAAATGATTTTTCACTGGAAATTTATTTTATGCGGTGCAGAGAGAACTCATAAAAATATACCGCCTTAGAAAATATGTTTTCGAAATAGCGTACACGTAACGCACACATTGAAACATTAATTTCTCATTTTAAATATAGCGATGTTTTCAAAATGTGTGCAAGTCACTATGCCTTGTAGTGGCCCAAAACGTCCATATTTTTCCTCTTTCGCTCTCTATCTCTGCACATCTTCATACATCAAAGATCTGCACAAAATGAACCGCATAACCGTATAACTAAGTCACATAAGATCACACACCACACAAATAACAAGCTCATAAAAAAACACCGCACACAAACTGGTTTACCTATATAGTAAAAGGCGCTCGTAACTGTTCTTAGCTGACATATGTAGCAGTGTTGGAGTATGACAGCTTCAATGGAAAGTATCGTCCTAGTCTTTTAAAGACGTTGATGGCGATCTCAATTTGCTTAAGCCTGAACGGACATATACAGAGAGCAAACAAAACGTCATAGAGTAGTCAACGGATTACATCCCGTCCGTTGTCGATCGCATGTTGCTGCGTGTCGAACATAGCAAAAATTGTGGGAGTTCTTACACGCAGCTTGCCAAATCGATGAAAGTGCAATGTAAGTCCGGAACGTTTCTGTTTTCAAAAGAAAAACAAAATATGTCTGTCGCTATAAACTAACTGTAAGAAGTACAACGATAAAAATTTGCTCTTGCACAATGTATATTGAATGTACGGTGCCTGTGAAGAAATATCTAGAATCGATGGCGCCCATCCATCCATCATTATGAAATATCGAAATTGTGTTTTTTTCTTCTCGTTTTTCCCATTTGCCTTTTTTAAAAGAAAGGTGATGACTATGCAACTTTTTCCAAATTGTTTTTTTAATTCTATTTCATTTTTATATCTATCTTAGGCCATCAAATCTTTCGAGATCATCTAATCATTTCGAAAGTGTAGGAAATCTTACGAAGGAGAATTTAGTCGAATTTTCCTGATAATTTTTACATGTTCTCGTTTAGCATAAGGCTATAGTCAGGTTTTGTTGTTCCCCTCCGCCACTTCGGGCACGACTCTCTTATTTTAATTCTTCTTCTTTTATTATTATTTTAATTAACATCTTCTTCTAATCAACAGCAAACTATTTTGCGGAGAAGAAGATATAGAGGCAACCGGGTTCCATTTTTTCTTCTGTGTCGTGGTAGGGCTTGCCAATCAGTTCGCTGTACTGCGAACGAATAAATTGCGACTGAGATCATCGCCGCCATAATCTCGATACAATTTTATTTCTTACGCTCCGCTATTTCTTAATACCTAAAATAATCATAATAATACCACGTGAGGATTTCGACTTCGATCCTCAGATTACTTACACTTCATCCGTCTTTTCTTCAAATGCAAAATGAAATTGGAGATGAACCAAATGATAAATGAAAGAATAAATACGTGACTTGTTCTCACCAATCTAGCTTTTTGGAATTTCTTCGTGAAACACTGAACTAAATGATTTTCGCCGCCCTTTCTTGAAGTCAGCTTTAGATTGCTAAGAGGGCTCTGCAGACAGCCAAACAAATGTAAATTGGATGAAACGAAGTTTGGGTTATGCGATGGATACATCAAAACTTTCCAGTCCAACTATCGCAATTTGCTGCTACATCATTAAAGATGCGTGCAGTCTGGCTCACTCGTAGTAGAAGACGACGTCTTTCCTGTTAATCAGGCACGTCTTACGCCTATTGCTCTCACCACACTAATTTGACAACAATAGGGAATGGAATCAATCGGACTAGGTTAGAGCGACTATCGCTCTAATCCCACAAAACACGAAGTATTAACTTACATGGTCACGCGTTAACACCTTAACTCGTCTTGACTCACGTGCCTTTTCGCACATTATGATCGTATGTGAGAGAGCAATAAAATGAAACGCGCTAGTCTTCTTCAGTTGCTCAGTTGTGTGGACGACGAATCTTCAATATGGAAATTTCCAGAGCAAAAAGGGTGAAGTCAATGCATGTTGCTAACTTGAATAAAGCATTTTCATCACAAACATTAACATTTCAATTGTTGCAAGCTTGAAACACATGATCGATCACCTTGCAGCACAATTTTTCAAAATTTCGCTTCATTTTTAAACTTAACTCACTTTCAACTGAATTTACAACGATTTGTTCTTTTGTTTCATTATTTACGGACTAACGCCTTTCACACACGCTATAATGTGCCTTAATAGGTGTGATGTTGTCAAGTTGAAGTGTCTCTAAAGTTGTCGGTTGGGGGTAAAATCACGAAACATCCCCGGAAGAGGGAGACTTCTTGAATAATTGAATGAAATTTTAAGAAAAGTAAAGCTTCTTGTTGTCCTTTCAATTAAAGCTAACCTTTAAAAAAGGTAAAAAAAGGCTAAAACATTTATGCTTTTCTCTATATGTTTGACAAGTGCTTCAACAAGCCGCTCGCAAATTAAATTACAAAAAAAAAAGAATTGAATCATTTATAACAAAGGACATATATATATGTGTGTGTAAAATTTCTAACAACCACAACGGATATCATCAAAATCGAACAAATAAATTAAATTAAAGTGTATAACGAAAATTGAATACAAACTAATAAATAAAACTAAAATAAATCAAATTACAACAACAATAATAATAACAACAACAACAACAACGTTGTTAACAATAAAATACATCTATGTATGCTGTATATGTGCATGGATATGCATATACAAATCTTGAATAAGTGAACCAATGAACCGGTATACATCCCATGTTCCATACATAAAAGATTGAATCAATACACACACACAAAATATGAATAGAAAGTGATGAAATGTAAGCTAATAAGAAGCGATGTTGTACATAAATAAATATAAATGTAAGAGTCACTCATAAAGGAATTCGTGCAATATTTTATATATATATACCTATATATATATATATATATCTTTTCCTCTTTTTTTCTCGTAAATTTGATACATTTTCGATGTTTGCGGATATACGGTATAACACCTTTTTGCTTTAAAAGGCAAAGGGAAGAGATAGTAAAGAATAAAATTGAAGTCATTGTATGGGTGGTTTGAGCGCGCGAGGGCAGGATAATGCTTGCAAATATACATACAAACAGTATAAAAATACTGTATATATTAATACATCGATACATGCGGAAAACTGTATATGTATGCGTTCGTGCACACGAAGACGTACATAAAGTATACCGTCGTTATAGACTACACATCAAACTTGCTTGCATAACTATAGAAAAGTATTGCCCTGTCCTGTCTGTATCAAGAAAACCGAGTAGAGTGTATAAAGTAGAGTAAAATGAAGTAGAATATAATGTAACATTGTGCATAAGTAATGTGAGCAATTTGTATGCAATTGACGTTATACATATACATATGCATATGCATATATATGTATATATATATATATGTATGTATGTATGCCCATACTTATGCATGTATATTTGATACTTCGCCATAACTTGTAATGCAATATGCATGACAACGACATCGTACAGCAGTATCGGTTCCTTACAAACAACAATAACAACAAACGTTAGTTTGCATTGCATAAAATATAAATTTATTATAAATGAGAAATATCAACATATAAATTTTTTTTTTTTTTTTTATATTTACTTATTTACATACATTCATTTACGCAAATATACACGTATGTACGTACATGCACGAAAAGAAGAAAAATATTGCAACTGTGCTCTCTTGTATGCATCTTTGCATGCTTTTCTACTAATTTTGCTTTTTCCTTTTTTTTTTTTTTTATATACACATACGCATATGTGTGTTACATATATGCAGCAGCAGCATTTGACTCAAGGATTCAAAGCATTCGCATTCACATCAACTTTTCATGTTACATCTTTGTCAAGTTGTCAGCTGTGCTCACAAGCACAACAACACTGCATCATATCTGTTTCTCTTTCTTGGTGTCATATATACTATGTATTGTACACATAATACACATACATGTATTGCATATTATATATATGTATATATATATATATATATAGATATAATGCACAGAAACTCATCAGCATGGGTTTACTATATATGTGCACACTCCTCTCCTACGTGCGAGCATATGGGCGCAAAGTAAAATATAAAATTTAGTTCAACTCAAGGTTTTAACATATAAGCGAGAAAGGGAGAAACTTGAAAGTAGTAATAAAAACGCGTTTTTCATGTAATTACAAATTTTTAAAAAGCTTCCAAGAATACATTATTAACGTTCATATCTATCGCAAATTTGTTTTCCTTTTATGATCTTATTTTTTGATAATTTTATTAATTGCAAAGAATATATCCCCCTACTCTTAAAGTGAAATATATACCTCACCTCAGAAGCTTAAACTCCAGCATATCGTTACGAGAAAAATAATGAAATGAAGAAATTCTTTCCGCCAAAATTGGTTACGTCATAAAACATACTTCACGCTTTCAATTTTCTCCAAAATATAAGAAAAAGATAACTAAGATATTGATGTTTGAATGATATCAGTTTCGTGTGGTTACAAGCTGCCGTACCATGCATTGGGTGCTTACATGTATTTTGATCATTGTTGTTATAAAAAATTGGTGTTAATTAAGAAGAAGTATTAGAGTATTTGTGCTTGTGAAGCCGCGCTGCATCAATCTGAACAAATGGTAATCAGAAGGCGCAAGCAATGTCTGGCGAGTAAGGTGCGTGCGGCAGAACTTCCCGTTCGAGCCGCCACAGTGTACGCTTGAGAACTGTTGCAACTTGCAGTCAAGAGTTGTTATAAGAATGAGTTTGGGTCTGTTAGCGGCTGTTACTGATCGTTCTTGCATCGGTACATCATTCAACTAGTGCAATTGACGTCAGCAAACAGTAAAAGTTGCATTCGGGTCCATTATCTCGTAATATACTGCACTTTGTTGAACCCACCGTATGCACAGCAAAACTGGACGAACCCACGATTTTCTGACTTTGGGATTGTCGTAGCTAACCCACTTATCATCGCTAGTCATAATAGGCCCCAGAAAGCATATGTTTTTTCGGGTGACAAGCAATGGAACCACACTCTTTATCAATCCGGGAAAAAATGTACTAAAGTTAGGGATGAGATAAAGTTAGCTTATGGTTAAAATGTAATAAGTAATAGAATCGTTAGGAAGCGGTATGTAAGAGTTCATGCAAAAAATTGTAACGTTGAAAGTGGTAAACGCTATGGAACGCTGCGAAAGGTGCTGGGTGAAAAAATCCAAGTTTACTAGGCGAAAATCCAGCATAGACTGAAAAAGAGTTTAGTGGTAACTCGAGAAGTATCTTCAATTGTATTGTACAGAAAGAGCAAAAATATAGAAGGAAGAAAAATGGGGTTCCTCGTAAGCTAACGGAAAAGGACAATAGTCGGAGAATTGACATTTGCCTAAACTTGTTAAGCCCCTATGAAATGGGTAAATGCCTTTAGCGAATTATTACGGGCAATGAAAAATGGATGCTGTCCGACAATCCTAAACGACGAAAAGCATGTGTTGACTTAGGACAATCATGCACATCTCATTCAAAGCCAAATATTCATGTCAAGAAGATTCTATAGTGTATTTGGTGGGATTGGCAGTGAATCAAACTCAGTGAAAACTTCTAAAGCCTGATGAGACTGTTACATATGACCAATATCAAGACCAAGATCAATTAAATTAGGTGAAAAGGTAAGGGAAAAAGGACAAAAAAGGCGCAAAGAAAATCAAGAAACGATTTTGCGGCAAAGCAACCAAGGAAATGATTTTCAACTTCCGCTGGGAAGTTTCACCGCATCGCGCTTATTCTCCAGATCCGACGACTTTTCAATTACCACTTCTTCAGATTAATGCAGTGATATTTCGAAGATCGGTGACTGCCAAAGGTTGAGGATGTGTCAATGGCCATTTCGGCTACAAGCCGGCATAGGTTACCCGATAAACGGCAAAAGCCAGCAGATAATGGTGGTGCATATTTTGATTATTAAGCTTTGTAACATTGTATTCTACATAAAGTTGACTCTTGAATTACCTTTTTGCGATGTTACGTTTTTAATATAACTCGTAATGTTTCTGGGAATTGTTTCGTACCAGTGGATTATGATTTTTAGCATAGAATTTTATTTACACTTCTTAGGCGATCTATTTATAAAGTAATTATTGGCTGTAGCTTGTATTTACAATGTTTCCAAACTTGTTGAGAACATTTTGATTCGAACGTTACGGCTCAATTCTTGTTGCTTTTGGCACATGCTCTGCTTATAAACTTTCCGAAAAATAGTTACGAACATCGGATTTTAACACTTTTACCTGTGACCGGTTTACGGTTCTTGTTCTCGAAAGACAAAAACGATTTATACCCTCTTTAAGTTGATGGTACTCGATTGATTTCGTACTGAGTTAAATGCATTGTTCCTTGCATTTTTATGCGTGTGTGCATATATAACAAAATAATGTAAAGAAGAAGAACAAAAGTAAGTAAATGAGCAAACGATATATTAAACAAAAGTATAATAATTTCAGTTACACATACCACTGCTTATTGCACTTCTTTTTTTTTTAATGGCTAACTTGATATTTATTACGTCCATATTAAACTTGTCTATCTGTACATACACTGTCCAAATAGATCCTAAGTACCGCAGTTTAAATTATTTTTCCATGTCTTTTAATTTTATCAAATGTATGCGTTTAGAACAATATTTTACTTCATTTTCCCTTTGAAGATGAAGCACGTTAGCTGTTTTGCTTTCGGGCTAAAATATGACATTTTACGCGTGCGATGTGGAAAAACCCTCATCAACAACAGCTAACGGTTGCAAGCTAACAAGAACCCAAAATGCACATTTGTCGTCACCTTGGCTCGATAACCGTAGACTGACCCCTGAGTTGAGTTTACCGGGAATAGTTGTTAAGTTCTTTGCCAAGGCACGTCTTGCTTTATGACACTGACAGTTCAAGTATCGCAAGTGTTTGTTTGCTTTTAACATTTTTAGAGCATATGGTTTTTCATGCAGAATTATTTTACCAAATGTGACGTTTTTTTGTACCAATAAGAAACCTACTTGCTCTTCAAGCAGGATTTTTAATTGTTATTCAAGGATCATTTTTTTTTTTTTTTTTGCTTCTATTTGATGAATGAAACGCATCTCAGATTATCGGCTGGTCTCGCATTCAGTTTTTACTTTCATAACGCACCTATCGCTGTCTAGAATCTTTTAAATGCTTTCTTCTACAATGGACGGATTTATGAGTGCAACAGGATGAAAAAAACTGACCATATAAAATATATTTTTACACTGAAATGTCACGCAAAAAGCTGTCAATTAATGTCAAATTTTTTAAGTTATACGAACAGGCACCTAAGTTCAGATAACACTCTAAAATGTACGAGTCGAAAAAGTAGGAAGGTTTATATTTCACTTTAATGCTAATGCTTACACCTTGGTGCGGCGGTGTAGTCATCTAAGGCAGCATACGTTAAACAACTTTTATAAATAATAAAAATCAAATTTAATAAGTAATGCAGATTGCAAAATAATTTAAAAATTACCTTTCGTCAATCTTTTTAATTTTTCATCTTTTTTTTTTTTTTGTTCCATGCATGTTTTTTCGTCGTTGCATTTATTTTGCCTGCAATTTATTAATAAGTGGACCGTTAAAAAGTCGTACGTTTAACAGTAAACGAAAAGAAAAAACAAGTAAACCCATTGGAGACGAGCAACACCGACTATTAGATACCACTTCTCTCCTTTTGATAATAAGACTCTAAAAATTCTCCGTTATTTTCATGCAAAGGCATACAAAAATTTTATTATTTTTTATCTTCAATGACAAAATAAAAAACCAAAAATTGTCTTCATAGAAGTGCTTGATTTTCATTACAACCCCTATACATGTTAGGACTTGAAAAATAGACCAATGTGGTCCTTATTTCGCATCGTAAATTTTTTGCTCAATCGGTCTAATATTTATCATAAAATATTAAAAATTGAACTCTTTTCTACAGGGCTTGCCATATGTGAGAAATCCTATGTGGGGTGGGAGGTCTAAGATATAGAGCCATGTGGTTCAAATTTGATCCACTTAATGCAAATTCATGATTACTATCATAGACAGATTTTCATCATAAAGCATTAACAATTAGATCTTTTTGTCATACAAGAATTTACGTTACCTGAGAATCCTTAGCTGTTGGGGGTATAAAAAAAAATAGACCTATGTCGGCCAAATTTTGGTAAAATTGATTACTTTGTCAATTTGTTATTATGAACTATGAAATATTCCTTTTCCACATGAGATTCAGTTTTCCTACGAATGGTTATATAAGAAGGGGTTCAAAAAATTGACCCAGCCGAACCAATATCAAAATAATATTATTTAGCGACCTTTGTAACGGAACATTTTGAAAATTACAATTTTATTCCATGTAATGACTTTTCAAAATAGAGGGGACTTGTAAGGGGACTGGTCGAAAAGTGGTCCGACGCGAATCATTTTCAATAGCGTTTGTCCTTGGGGCACAACACGTCACCATATTTCATTAAAATATGCCAAAAATTACGACCCGTAGCTTAAACACAAAAATACATGAACAGATATCAGACAGATGGACGGACAGACAAACAGACAGTCTTAATAAAAAGTGAATGTATCTTAAACCCTTCTGCGTGTTACATACGACCGCATTAAGTTAATATACTTTGTACCACAAACGGCGCAGCGTATAAAAACAGGTAAGAAAATTGTATTCGGCGCAACCGAATCTTTTATATCCATTCCCGTTTGGTAGCGATCAATAATAGGCAGACTTTATAAAGTCCCTGACGCCTATTTCTCGGTACTGACAACTTTTCGATAAAATGAATGAATTTTAATATTTTATAGTATTGAGTAGGCGAGGCCGATTTTCTGCTTTTTTGTGATGGGCTGCAGAACCACCCATAGAATATAAATGTCAATTTTAATCGTTGTATCTGTTGTGGTTTACAAGTAACGAACAAGAAAACAAACCTTTTTGTTTTTGAAGACGAGGGTGGTCCCACTGCATTGCGGTCGTGTCCTTTAATCGACTTAGTTCCATATCAATACCGACCTATTCGAAAGAACCTCCAATCCTTATGTCAAATGTTTGATAATACGGACAGACAAACATATAGACAGACAACAAAGAAACAGTCAGCGGACAGGTGGACATGCATTAATCAATTTAGTGTTATCTACTGATTACATATATGTTTCATTCGGTCTCTCAGATTTCCTTTTCGACGTCGCAAACGTTTTGGCGAAATGAATACGTCCCTCATCCATGGGTAATGGGGATAAAAATATACAGCATTAATGGTTAGCTTTTAACATATGACACAGAAAAGCCAGGCATACACGCTTTTACATATGCATTACTACCTCTTCCTCTTAACGTAAATAGTAAAAAATTTTAAATAAATCACAGCAATCTGCAATTCACGTCGTGAAAAACTTAAATATATTGAAATGAAATTATTTTTATAAAAAATTCGTAAATAAATAACTATATAAATAAACATACATAAAAATAAAATGAAACCAAAGGAGAAAAAAATACATAAATTAAAATAAATATATCAATATCCCTTTGCGATTTTTTTTCGCAGCTTATGATTCGTTTTCTTTTTTTTTTTTTTTTTGTTTCTTCTTCTCTGCATACACAGTGTATTTCGTTGTTTTTTTTCTTTTTTGCGTTTTTATAAAATATATGGTACAACATCCGATAAGCATTATTTTTGAGTATATGCTTATAAAAAAAAAATAAAAAAAAAATAAAAAAAAAAATGGAAGAAAAATCAATGACTGCATACGAGTGTATACGGTTTTGCGGGGTTACGCGGATGCGTGGATGCGTGTGATAAATATTCGTTTTTCAATTATTCACAATTGTTGAAGTTTATTGTTGCAACAAGTGCATTGTGGCAGTTATTATTATTTTTTGCATAATTGCTACTATTCGCGACTCGTCTTTCTTTTGCTTTATTTCGTGCTCTCCTGCCTTATCTTGGCACGAGTAATTTTTTTCACCATTTTATTTATTTCATTTCATTTTTTTTGTTTCTTTTTCTTTGTACTGTTTTTTTTTTTTTTTTTTTTTGTGCTCTTCTTGGTGACTTGAATATTACAATGAGTGTTATTTATATATTTTTATCATTTCGCTGCGGGCAAAAATGGTGGAATTGCTTTCATTTTACACACATTCAAATCACGTTCATCTTTGCATTCGATTATACGGGCTTTAAGGTCCTTGGCATTCATTCATTCATTCATTTCTTCGTTCCTTCTTACCAATCTTCCAATTATCATTATCTGAATATTTTGTTTCTTGAGTTGATGACCGCACGTTCTTAAAGAAAGATCATAAAATATGTAGCAAATAAATTAAAATATTTTATGTGAAATTATCTTTTTGAACGAAAACTAAAACAAATTTTATATATGCAGCTTTTCACATAGCCATAGAACAAGATCGAGCATGAGTTTAATATTTTAGATTAAATGAATACAAATTTTATACAAGATTAATAGCACTTATCTATGAAAGCATATACATTCAGCTGTTCATAGCAACCAGCAAAATACTTTTTTTAAATCACTTTAAAAATATTTACTTCTTCGTTTCTTCGCTTAGCTTTCCTTGTCTAAGATAAACTGAAGCTTTTGTGGTAAAAGTGCTTGTACGGATATATACAACATCCAGAAGGACTTTACATGACTATTGATTCGGTATGAGTTTCTGAATCGATCGAAGCCTCCCGTCCATTTGTCGGTCATTCTGTCCGTCTTGTCTCCAATGTAATGGTCGCAATTTTCGAGATATTTTCATGTACACCGACATACTTCGTCCCAAAGACTAACGCTATCGAAAATAGTGCAGATTGGACCGCTTTCTCGACCATTTCCAATATAAGGCTTGGTTTTGAAAACTCATTACAGGAGTATAGGAGCGAAGTCTTGTAGGATGCTTTTCACTTCAATTTGTGATTTTCATAAGCTAATAATCAGTTTGAAAGCAAAAGTCGCATATAAGTGTACAAAAAGATTATTTCATATATTATTTTTGAAAGTTTATTTCGCGTAGTTTGTTGTCCTTAGATATGGCAATAGGCATTGGAAGCTTTGATAAGTAGTTTTTTAAGAAATTTAAATTTCTATCAATTAATGGGCAGAGAATTTCGCTGGTAATGTGTTCTTGATGTGGGAATTAAAGTTAACTTTATGATCCAACACTATAGCAACATTATAGGACCATCGAATTTCAATGTGGGTATAGTGAGCGTCAGAGTTTTTGCTTTCCATTATTGGAAAAACGCACCTATAAGAAGAAGTGCTTCCTGCAGATTGGTAATGACATCGATGGCAAGAATAGCAGCAGTAAGTTTCGTAGTGTCCGTCGCAGCTTCACTTCGTAGTTCAATATCTGGAGCAAAAATGTTGATGAAAACCTGACCTAATTACAAGGGTGTGGGATCTGATGTGGCCCAAATGAAGACTTGAGTTTCGATCCATCAAAAAGCTTCATATTGTTTTAAAAATTTCAAGAGGAAAAATTAAAAATAAGCTCAACGCACCAAATTGATTCAAATGCATTCTTGTCTTGTATTGTAATTCTTGCCAGAATTAAAATTTGATTTAAGAAAATAACGAATTTTTTCCCACACTTTATTAACTACTAATGATAAATAGGAACTTTACTTAAAAGGCGCCACGAACTTTTTCTTTTATCCATTTATGAATACATTAGACTCCATAAAAAGCGAGATTCATAAATACCTCGCTACAAATCAACAAAGTTATGGTTCTTATGAAATTCGTTTTAATGTTTAATCGTGTACAAATAATGTATAAAAAAACAAAAAGAAAAGAAAAAAAAATGAAATATGTTTATGTAAGGTTGTGCAAGAGGGTAATTGTCACACCTAGTAATGCTTAATGCCATTTAACGGCTGTTTGCCATGGCTGCAATGAAAACTTTTGTAATTATAAAGAAATTAGTGAAGTATATATATACCTAAAGAAATCAAAGTAAAACAAAATAATAAATAAAAATTACAAATGCCAGCATTTCCGCTTTACGATTTAACAAATATATACTTACTTCTGCCGCCATAATTAAGTTATTCAAGGTTAATTTAAAATGTGCATGGCCCGCAGTAATCCTTCAAAACTAATTCACATTATCAACTTTTCCCTTTTTTTGTGTTTGTTTTTGTTTTTGTTTTTGTTTCTGTTTTTTTCCTATACTCACTCACTCCCCTTTCAATTTCTAAGAATTCTTTCTTATATATATTTTATGTGTATTTTTTTTTGAAAAAACCCGTTAAGCAACTGAAAAATCTTTAGAGAAAACATGGGAGAGGGAGAGAGAAAAGAAAAGAAAATGAGATTTTTTTTTGCTTCTTCTTCAAGTTATTAAAAACTTTAAGGAGAGGTTAGGTTAGATTGCAGTGTTTCTGTTTTCTGTAGGTGTAAATGAATATTAAATGTATGAAGTGTGTATATATGTGTGTGTGTTTGTGTGTTTGTGTGTATACTCTGTGAAAACACAAAGTAATTTGAGACAAATTAAGTTCTTAAATTTTTGTAATTATAAACTTTTTATTTTCGTCATTGTTGTTATTTTTACCTTAACGTAACACTCAAAACGTTACTTTAAGGCAACTTATAATTTTTTATGAATTTTTTCGAAAGCTTTTGTGGTAAAATAACCAAAAAAAAAAAGGTTGCATTTAAAAAAAAAAAAAAATTGCTATAAAATTGGGTAAAGAAAATTACTGGTGTAAAGAAGGTATACTAGCTAAGGGCATAATTACACTTTTGTGTTGTGTTCTTTCATCAAACACAAATAAACTTAGTTTGTTGTTGCGCTTGCAACATGAACAAGTACCGTTTAGAAAACTCCATGAATATGTAATATATGAGACGTGATCTTTATTTCACTATTCTTTAGTCATTCTTTTCATTTACTGAACGATATCTTTATCCCTCTGCTTGTTGTAGAAATTGTCAAAATTATCGAAACTGATCCAGAGAGCTACGACTTGATATCTTGACTGTAATTAAATTTATAAATTGACCTATTTGCCCATTTTTTATATTGGTGAGTGTAGACAAGTGTTAAGAAATATTAGAATTTACGGCGGATTTCGATGTGAAATCGTTGATGAACTCAATGTATAGGAATCGTAGGAAATTCCTTCATATTGTGAGGATGTAAATTTTCATGTATGAAGATTCACTATGTCGTCAAAATTTTACAACTAACAAATTGACGGTTTAAGTGGTTCGCCGGCTTTGTTCCAGAGTCCTGATTGATTGCTTCATTCAAAAGGAAACGTTTTGAAATATGATAGACTCTTGACTATAGATTAGAATTCTATAACACTCTATTTGTTTATTTTATTATCAATTCAATACACTAAACGACAATTAAAGTAAATTATAATATTCCTGTACAAAGCATATGGAAATCTACCTCAGAACATTTGTGTCCATTCGTCTCCTGCACGTTTTTCTTATGTCTTCTAATATTCGTGGGCACCTCTAGCTTAACCAATTTATAATCCCATCGCATAGAAAGAAATCAGGACTTAATTGCGTTCAGCTCGGTTTACGACACGATCAAAAAGAGAAAGGGAAAGGAGGGCTGTAGCCATATTCAACTAGATTCACTTTTTGTACAAACCGCGTCGTCAATTAGAAAAGTGATTATGTTCGAAACATTCCAGCTATCTGGCTTCGAAATTGGTAACCCTGTCAATTCTAAAATATCTCTTATTGCTAAGTCGTTGCCCTATACAAAATCCATAAAATAACTTAAAGCTAAAGCCAAATCGGGTGAAACGACTTTGGTCCTCATAATATCCAACGCGATTGTTTGCTTACAAAGCAATGATAATGAAATGAGATGCAAAGTTTTCCATCAAATGGGCATTTTGCCGAATCAATCTTAGCTTTCCCGGCCAAAGATATAGCCATGAAGCCAGCGGATGATATCGAAGTTTTTTGAAAAGCCTGTGAATCAAATTCCACGCTTATACAGTGATGTTCTCTGCATTTTTGTGCTTACGTGTCTTATCGACATGAAAAGATTATAAAGGCTTTCCCTCTGTTTACTTATTGCCATGATTATAGTGACCACAAAGTGACGTTAATGTATGTACAATTGTCGTGACCAAGTGTGAATTTTAAAAAAATGTTTAAATAATTTGCCAACGTTGTAGAAGTTTTTTTTATTTGAGGATTTAATGGTAGACTTTGACGAGCTAAAACGTTAAAAAAAGTAGAGCACATTTGACGACATAACTTCAAAAGAGGCGTAGCAAGGTTGAATGTCATTTGGAAAAAGCACCACAAAGATGCTGCATGCACTCTTTGACTTTGTGTTTGTAAATGATTTGATTCTACTCTTCCTTTTCGGCCTTTCTAACTAAAGCTTTTGAGCATCCGAGAACTAGTCGGCGATAACGGACTAAGCGATCCTATCATATACGTATATATATATTTATATAGAAAAAGGTCTTCTGGAATGATGAGTATCAGAGTTTGCGACTCAATTCGAGTATAACCTAAATCTTTTTTCCTAATTTTTCTTTTTTTTTTTTTTCTCTGTGTGACTTTTTTAATCAAGCTTCAACTACTTGTTGGCATGAAAAAGAACGAAAAATGAAACATAAACAAGAAAATGAAAAGAACTTAACATATGAACTACCAGGAGTTTCAGTGTATGTTTGTGTATGCTTATGCTTATGGATAAGTAATGCAGGTGTAATGATAATTCACTATGGTTTTCGGTGGCGTGAAAAGCAACATTTTCTTTTAATAAAGTTGAAAAGAAAATTCAACATTTATATATATATATATATATATATATGTTATATATATAAATATACTTTTTCTTTTGTATGTATATGTAACATATAATTATGTAAAATACATAATAGGAGAAAAAGAAAAAGCAATTCCCTCTTTTTATAATTTCTTCGCACTTTTTTGTTAGTTTTTAATATGAAAACATGAACATGAAGACTTAACAAAATTTTTATGCTATTGTTTATTACTTTTCTCTGTTTACCATTTTTCTTTCTACTCTTGCTCTCGCTCATCTTGTCGTTGTTACATTTCTGTTTTATACTATATATTGTTGTTTTTTAAGATTTATAATAACACTTAGTATGAGGAGAATAAAGTTAACACCTCATTAATCATTTGCCCTCTAAGCCCTAAAGCATACAAAACACTTGGTTACTTGCCTGGTTGCCGCCTAACTTAACTGTTCCTTGCTTGTTTTCGTTTACTTGCTTAACATACATACATACATACAAACAAACAAACATACATACTTACATACATACATACACATGGATATATACCTATGTTTTATGCATGCAAAATTATGCATAAAAGCAAACTGTGCATCATCTATGGAAGCACATACAATAGACACACATATGTACACATATACAAATACATTATCTAAATACATATATATATATATATATATATATATATACCAATACAAACTACAGTATTTAAAATCTATTTTACACTACAGTTGTGTTACGCTATTTTACGCCGGCTGATTTTCCCTTATTTGCATATACGCTAAAAAATAGTAATGGAAGTGGTAGCTGTGGTGTAACAGATGTATACCAACGTTGTATGAGTGGATCCTGTTATGAAATGCAAATGAGTTGAACAATTTTTTCTCTTTTTCCCTTCGACATTTGTTTTTTTTTTTTGCTTTCTCTCCGCATTAAAGTTTCTTTTTTACGCCCGCAATTGAAAAATAAGAATATTAGATAACTTCTCATTCCGTTTGTAACATGAACGTCATATTCTTGCTCAACTCAGTCCTGGTGGACAATGCCGAATATGTCATTTTCATTTCTCCATTCCACCTGTTTGCTTCACTCTTCATTTATTAGCTATATTCTATAACTCGAAAAATTGTAATAGAGCACGGAAGACTTCATTATACTAGGTTGAGTAACAGGCTCGATAAGTCCAAAGCGCCTGCAGTCTACATAAGGTCCCTAACACAAACTCATAATCGAATCCTTATTCATCAACTTATTGCATACGATTGCCGATCGATGATGCTGATGCTGATGATCCCGGTGAGTCACTCCAAAATGCTTTCCAAACTGCCTTCTGGAGCTGCCCTTGATTAACAAAAAACTAAAGGCCCAAGATATGATTTAGATCGTGTTCCTATCTAAACGATAAGCGAATACTTTTCACTTACACTCACTGAAGCATAAGGCGAATTGCTAATGCGATTGTAACACTCAGAGATATATACGCATCAGAGAATAAATATTTTTAATTAGAATACGATTCGCGATCGATGTTACGTTTCAAAAATATATCCACAAATATACCCATTAACTAAACAGGAGTGAGAAGAACAGCAAATGAACAATCGGAAGTTGTGTGCATTGTTTATGGCTAAACTACTGCTTTACTGGCGCCTACTACCGTAAACGAAGGCACCGTACCATCCCTAAACTATTGGTCTTTCGCATGGCCATCGGCTCTGGCCGTGCTTTACGTTGATCATTCTTTCCCCGCCTCGTTATCGCTTCTTACCAAGCTTTATCGAGGTCATCTGTCTTCCACGCCAAACAAACTATTAAGCGGGCGGCGAAAATGTACCAGAAATCGAAATTTGCGCCAACGCTATCTTCCCATTGCTTCTCAACAATTTCCAGACATTCGAACTATGAAATTTAGGGCAATTCGTTCCGTGGCTTTTCAATGTGTTTCCATGCCTTGAGCAATAATCAGAAAGCGAGATGTCACTGCAATAACCGGACTACCAAAAACACTAAGATTTTCTGTTGCCTTCGTGTTAAAGAGTGGCTATATGAGTCGATGGACATAGTGCGGGATGATATCTGTTGCAGGCTCTACTGATCGAACATATACCTGAGAAATGAAAGGGATTTTTCTTATGGACATCCGATGGACATGTCTATACTTTAAAAAAAAGCTTTAGGACTTCTCAAGCGATGGGTATCTAAGATTCGCCTTAAGACGGATGCTACTTTTTATCAGCTATTTTTTTTTTTTTTTTTTTTGCTGCACTCTTGTTATTCTGTTTTCCATTGGGTACAAGTCGGGAATAAAATCCTTAAAAAGCTTATTTCTCTACTTTAACGCTACGCTTCTTTTTATTTTAACATATATTTTTTTTAATTGGCTTCAATTATTTGTTGGCATCTTTCAAAAGCGAAAAATAGTGAAGTAAAAAAAAAAAAAGCTCGAAAAACATCTTTAAGCAGATTAAAGTCTTTTTAGTGCAGATGTTGTTCCACAAACTTAAAATGAAATACTAGGAAATGCTGCACGTTATTGATTTTGAATGAAAAAATGCGCTTTGAAAGCAAAAGGATAATAAAAGAGTAAAAAATTGTAATCGGCTTGATTTGAAATTATTGATATTCATTTAGGTGCTTGCATGTATTCTAATCATTTTTTTCACTTGAAAGAGGCATTTATTGAGAAAAGTGCATAGCTTTTCGCTAGAGAGCTAACTATTCATGAAAACTGTTATATGAAATAGCGTCCAAACAACATATCCATTTCAAATTTGGCTCAGTTAATTTTTACCTCAAATTGCCATGACACGGAGATTTTCATCGTGAAATAAAAAAAATTAAACATTTTTGCCGTACAATGACTAATATTGATCACAATCCTTAAACGGGGTGAGATCCAAAAAATAGACCGACGCGATGTAAATTCTGTAAGATTAATTTCCATGTCAGTTTACTATTTTAAGCCAATGAAATATTGGAAATTCGGGCTTTTTGCCATATAAAGCTTCAGTTTTCATAGGAACAGTTATATAAGGAGGGGCTTAAAAAATTTCCTCACTCGGTGTTAACACCTATTTTGAAATTGAGAAATTTCGAAAATTGCAATTTTTTACAGATAACGACTTTTCAAATTAGGGCGTTGTATGGGTAGTGGTCAAAAAAGCGGTCCAATTCAAACCATTATCAATAGTATTTGTCCTTAGAGCAAAAAGTCAAAAGTGAACCAAATTTCGTCAAAATATCTCAAAAATTGCATCCTGTAGGCTGAACAAAAGTATACATGGACAGACATCAGACCAGACGGATGGACTGATAGACAAGCTTAAGTCGATTCAAATATGAATCTATTCCTATAAGTCCTTCTGGGTGTTGTATACATAGGCACTAACTTACCGTACCATATAACTTAACATACCATATACAACACGTGTTGTAAGGTATAAAAACTCATGATTAGTCTTTTCTTCAGAAATTACAACGAATTACAAATATATCGATTGACAATTTAATTAAATATTTGTAAGAACTACTCTGAGGTTGAGTGTATGAAAAATACCAAGCACATAAGTAATACGGCCACAATCATCGAACATATTTGCCGTTGTTACGATCTCTTCCAAGATGAACGTTTGATTTTCTCTTATTTATTGCTACAAATTTCTTCTTTTTTTTGTTTTTGCTTTTTTGTAATACCTTAAGTAAAATGCATTTATTAACTTTAATTAAATAGATTATATATATATAGAGGCTTTTGTAAAATGCTTTAGTTTAAAAATGAAAAACAGTAACTCTAACAAACAACTGATTTAATTTTATTATCAAAATGGGATAACAAGCAAATTATATCGTTGAGATGCTGTTTCCTTGCTCGTTTATTTTTATAGCACAGATCAATATGTCTTTTAGCTTTGACAGCGTATTCTATCCTGCACTCATTCATAGCGAACTATAAAAGAATGAAAGACAGCTAAAACAGACAGACAAACAGACAGATAGATAGATAGATAGATAGATAGATAGATAGACAGACAGGCATACATGTAGATAGAAAGGGAAATATGCGAATAAACTGCTCTTATCAATACATATATACATAGTTACTATGATCAACATTTATACCTAAGTGCATATATATATATATATATGTATATATATAATGAATAGAGAAAGAGAGAGATAGAGAGTGTGTGTACGATTTCTTCGATTTCTATAAATTTTTGCACATTCGCATACGTATGCATATGTATATGCATTTAAGTTGAAGTTTACATAGAAAATGTTTTACTTGCTTTTTTAGCAATTGCGTGCTTCAGTAGTTCTAAAGAAATAAATGAATAAATAAATAAATAAATAAATGAACAAAATTCGTTTTGCCTTGAAGGGTCGTCCAGTCTTGATGTTAAGCTAGAAAAGTAACAAAAACAAAATTGTGAGATAAACTGCAATTACATATATGCTTACAAAAGTTGTATAATAGAAGAAAAAACAAAAAAAAAACAAAAAAAAAACAGAAAAGAAAAGAAAAACAACTACAAATTAAACACACACAAAAAACACACTTGTCCTACAAAATGAAAGAAAAAAAAAAGAAGAGAACATTTTCTTGTAAAAGCAATAACATCTCTAGAAAGCAAAAAGTTACGATAACGGAAAATTTAATAGTTCTTTTTGTTGTTGTTGTTGTTGTTGTTGTGCTACTCACTGTTTTTTTAGATGCTTTGATATAAAAGCAGAGGCTAGTGTCTAATTTTTTTTGTTTTTATTAATATTTTCTTTACTCTCTCTCTCTCTCTCTCTCTCTCTCTCTCTCTCTCTCT
>CCAG010017712.1:0-13010 GCA_001077435.1 Glossina morsitans morsitans | reverse complement strand
TCTCTCTCTCTCTCTCTCTGTATACTCGTTTATCTTAAGATTTGAAATACTTTTCCATATATACATACAAACACATCTGTTGTTTTCATGAGCAGTATCTATGAGACTAACACAACTACAAACAAAAAAACAAAACAAGTTAAAAAATCTTAATTGTTTCATATATACAATTACTTTCTTCTGTTTCTTTTGATAACTTGATATGCTTTGAAACAAAACATTTCTCTTTTTTTTTCTCTTTTTTCTATTCTTTTTTTTTTTTTTTTTTTTTTTTGAATGCACATTTCGGTAAAACTGGTTTTTTCTAACAATTGTTCGCTTGTATCGGTAGTGTAATATTATCACAATCATTACGTGCAAAAGAGAAACGAACTATTATTGTATCCAAACATAGTTATGAGCACTTTAACATGGCATTGCATTAAATTTCACAATGGTTCAGTTATTGCATTTTGCATTAGTTTACTTTTTCCATTTTTTTCAAATGCTTTTCTTACCCGTTTTTTTCCGATTGACTGTAATATGGTCTTTTGCTTTATTCATACATTCATACATTCCTTCGTTGTTATGACGATTTTATTTTCTAAATTTCGTATTAAAAAAAAATGAAAAAGTTTTTTTGCATATGTCGTAGACGATGAAATGTTGCAAAATATTTTCGTTACTTCTAAATAATTGGGCCTGAACTTCTAAATGAGCATCTTAGGGCTAATAAATTGCAATTTCTTCCTTTTGGCTATAGATATAGATATGCATACATAAGCTTCTTAGCCGAGTTATTTTGACCCTAAGATCTGTAAGAGTAGACCTGAGATGAATGGACTGAGAGACGGAAACAGGTAAATCACTTTAAAATATTTATGAACATGGGATCTGTTCTATCAGTATATTAAAAATTGTAATCATCCTGTCAATTATCTATATATGGCACAATCACTATACCTTGAATTGAAGAATTAATAGAATAGATATATAACAGAACTGTGACTGCGTCACGAAGGCTAAGCTTGTATTTTTGTATCCTTCGCTGGCGGGTTTTAAGTCAAAGCCTCTCTCTCTCTCTCTCTCTCTCTCTATGCAAATTGTATAAATGATACTTTTTTTTTTGCTGTGATATTTGAAAATTTAAGTTTGAAATTTAATTGCGTTCTGTTATATAACAATTTATTTTATTATGACTTTATAAACTTGCTTCTCTTGGTACTTGTTGTTCATGCCACTCTCTCTACTATCTTATCGCCATTACCAGGCCTTTCTCGAAATTCCGACTGTCACACAACAGCAGTATAATAGCATGTAACACAGTTTAGGTAAATTCATTCACAATTCACAATTATGTGTGATAGAAATTGTTCGTGTGTATATGCAATATGAATTAGGGCTCATTCTTGGTGTAATAGAAATAAAGGGTCATTCTTGGTGTAATAGAAATTGTTTGTGTGTATATGCAATATGAATTAGTACTCACTCTTGGTGTAATAGAAATCAATTCATTCATTCAATTATATAGTTGAAGTTTAAATACTGAATAAACTTTCTATTGGTGCAGCAAATCAAACTGAAAATGATTTTTACATTGTTGCTTATAAAAATAGTAAGCCTTTCAAAAGCGTTATTATAAAGGCATCGCTGTCGCGACAACGCAATTTAAAATATTTAGAGATTTTTAACTTACACACCTTGTTGTACGAAGGTATATGGAATTAGTGCCGATGTATGCAACACCCAGAAGGGCTTGGTATAGACCCACCGAGTGAGTCAGACTCATTTTCTAAATCGATCTAAGCTTTTCTGTCCATCTGCCTGTATACCGATTGATTCAGTATCACTTCATCTAAACATCTATCTATCGGTCTATTTTGTTTTCTTAGGTCCAATCTACAGGTAGGAACTTTTAACATACATTGATGAAATTTGGTTTATCAACAGGTTTTGGTCTAAGAACGAACGCGACTGAGAATGGGTCGAGTCGAGGCGTCGCTTCGACAACTTCCCATATGACACCTTGCTCTGAGATGATATTATATAAGTAACTATATTAAGCGAAGTGGTATAGGGTAGACTATGGTATATGGCTATGGTATTTTTACTTATTTTAGGTAATATTTAGAGAAGAAACAAATCCTATTTTTGGGACAATGCAACAACGCAGAAGACCGATAAAGAAAATAGAAATTCTGTTCTTCTCCTTCTCGCTTCCTTCTGGGCGCTGCAAACTTCATCTTTCGTTGATGGGTATTAAAAAAATATTTGGAAATAAAAGATGAAATAATAGTAAAACAAAAAAATTTCAAGGGCAAAACTTAAAAGTGACCTAAAGGCACCGCCTGGTGAGATTAAAGTTAATAGGAACAAACAATCGCCTGAAACTTCTAGAAGTCGCAGTCAATTTTTGTCAATTTCCGAAATTTCTTTAGTGATATACGAAACCTGAAAGTATCAACATGAGATAAGGAGTCCATGGGTCGATAGATTCAAACAAATTCTGTTAATTGCAATAATTCTTAAGGTAGCGATTTCTACTACGTCCTATCGGGCTCTCATTTACCTATTTGGAGGTTAAGTCGGCACCGTGATGAATATTTGCAGAGCCGAAAATAACTGTACGTACTACACGATAAATGCTTTCAGGCCCTAAGTAGCTTTCCTTTATTCTCATCATTGAGAACACATACGATATATGATTGCCAGCGTCATTTCTCATAGCACAATTTCTAAACACCTTTCGTTTGACTAACTGAATCCCAAGGTCGTAATTAAGTGTATTGTGTTGAGTGGTGGCAATGGTTCGTGATGCTTATTGATTTCGCTTTGCTTTTGTCATGGATTCAAAGATGCACAAGTTTTTTGTTTCTTTATTCCTTTTCAGAAGCCTGCATTCCTTTTTGTGTTTCGTAGTTTTTACATTGTACTTTTGTTACCCGGAGAAAGGCATACATGGAACAAGAAACAAAGACATTCAAAATCAAAATCGCTGGAATGTAAAGCTAGTGCAAAAGAAAACATGTTAACACATGAAACCTTTAGGTAAAGGTAAAGGTGAAAACAAATGTGTGCTGCCGAATATTTCGTTTTCCTCTTTGTCAAAAATTTTTAATATCTTTTGCAGACATTGGCAGGGAAAAATTCCATCGACTATATTTTGCCCAACCATTGTGAGAATATTGCACATGTTTTCCATGCTTTGTCGCCCCCTAAGAGAAGCGAAGTGAAAATTGAAATCTTAGAATTTAAGAAAGGTAGCTGGCACCTCTTATGACTGCTGCTCGGTTAATGTATGTAACAATACACGAAAGCTTTTCTGAATTACGGTATTATTCGCTCGTTCCATTTTCTTCCGATTGTCTTAAAATTTTAACCCAAATTTCACAATAAGATTTTACCGAAGGCATCATAAATAACGTAACTAACTCCACCAGGAACTGTAGAGAAGTCATGCGCCATAAAGTATTGTTTTGCTTAAGCAGCCTTACCTCTGTTGTATGTCCATGAAATATTTGAAGAAACATTTTTACATACTTGAAGACCTGTACGTTCATATATAAAAATGTTTATCCTATATCCTGCACTTTTTCTATATACAAATATAGAAAATCATTTTATTTTTTTTATTAGGTGTGTCAATAAATTCATTCCCGCTTTCGTTATGCTTCAACTTTATTTAACGTATGCTTGTTACAGAGCTTAATAATCGAAATATGCTCACCGTCATTACCTATGATGTTTGGCCATTTATCGGATAAGATGTGGATGTCTGCGCGATAGAAACTTGCCGGATTCTTGGCAAAATGGCCAACGAGTCATTTTCGCATGTCTTCAACTTTTGTGTGTATTCTTACTTGTTTTATTATAAGATAATTTACAAACTACTTACACCTAAGGGGACGCACCTATACATTTGTATGTGATCGCACTACACACACACATAATATTAATAAGATAATTTACGAACTACCTATACATAAGGGGACGCACTTATACATTTATATGTGATCGCACTACACACACACATAATATTAATTTTAGTGATCATATTTTTATTCTTATCCCTTACAAAGTAATCTTTGAAATTCAAAGAAAAAAATTTGTATTTTTCATGAAAAAAAATTGAAGGTAACAACGAACCTATTTACACACTTAAGTACATTTCTAATCTCACTTAAAATTTTTATTTCGTAATCGTTAAAGTTGTATTCTTTAGCAGACGTAACAATCATTGAGAATCTTTTCATACAATCCTTGAAATGCTTTAATTTATTATAATAATTAGTAAGTAATGATACTTTGTAATTAGGAAGCAATAATTAATTAAAATCTTCAAATTAATTTCAAACCAGTTGTTTTCGTTCTTTGCATTTTTCAACCAGTTTTGAATATTTGATATATATAAAGCTTGCGTGACGTTCCTATCTGTTTCAAATGATTTTCGAATTCCATCAAACGCAAAAGGATTCCTTTGACTCTTTAAATCTAATCTTTTTCTCGGTTGTCGCCGACAAATTGTAAAGTAATCTAATACAATTTGGGGTTTAATTAAAAACCAACTTGGCTAAATGTCGTAAATGCTAGTTAAAACACTATAATACTGTGACAAACATATGCGCTCCTATCCTATGAACGGCAATCACAGAGTACAAAATAACACATACTTTTATACCTTTGTTTGAATGAATGAATGAATGGATGAATTTATATGTAGCAGCAGAGGCTATAAGGTACATGTTAATCTCAGTAGAAAACATGTTTCAATTTCGGCATTAATGAATGTCTTTCGACAACGTACATATGTATATAGTAGAGAAACACTCATTCGTACATGTTTATACGCATTTTAAAATACAGATAGAGAGCAAACAGATCTTTTATGCAGTAACAATAAAAACAAATCAACAGCAATTAAGATGGTACTTCAGTATTCGGTAGAGAAATTGCTAAGACCAACCAACCAACCAACCAACGAGGCAGTCCTTGTAAGAATATTAAAAGTACATACACGCACATAGATTTGAAATTGTAAGAATTTAATGAAGGTCTTTTCTCACTTTGTAGCCTATACAACCGAAAGTGTGAATAATTTTCAGGTTCTTTATTTTTTGTTTTTTTTTTTGTTGTTTTTTTACTCACCACCGAGAGATGGGGTATATTCATTTAGTTGAAAAGTTTGCAACATCGACGACAACGAAACTTTCCCAGGCTGCGTTTAGTACATGCATACTCTTAGTGACTGTTAAATTCTGAATCGATCATGTCCGTCTATCTGTCCTGCGGTATACATATTTCTGGCCCGGCTTGAAATTTGGCCGAAGCATTGGAGCTTAGGTTGGTTTCAAAAGTGAACCAAAGAGCTCAAAGGGCACGTCCGTAGTATAACATATTCTGAACAAATCTTCGTTTTGAATACCGAAAGAAAAGAAACTTTTGCTTTCTACTTTGTACTTAGAAATCGCAAGAGTGACCACGATAAAAACTGAAAACACTATAGTGGGGCACAGTCCAGTATTAAATACCCTACACCACCGTATATTGACTCTTTTAAAATACGGCGTTATATGGCAAATGGCAAAAAGTTACTCCGATTCGAATCATTGTGAATAGCGATCGTTGTTGAACCAAAGCATGTCAGTGTAGCAAAATTTCATCAAAAGGTCTCAAAAGCTGCCGACGGACAAACAGACGAGTTTATTCCGGACCATTTTCTAAATCATCAGACGAGATGGTTCTAGCCCAAGTCATTCTGAGTATTCCATACATCCGCACAAATATAACCTATCCTTATACCACAAATGGTGCAGGGTATAAAAATCTCCACCTATGGGTTATGGTATACAGAATCTGTACAAAAATGTAAAAAAACAGCCACGCCCATCCGATATTCCAGTCTTTATATATTTGACGTATTTTTTCTTTTTAAAATAACGTTAATAGGTATAAAAGACGCGACCACAGCCGATTCTTTATTTTTTTGTTTTTTTTTTTTTGTTTTAGTATTGAAAGGAAAATTGTACGTGCGAAAATGCTTCAATTTGTGTTACGAGTAATTGATGTGTGAGAGTAGAAAAGAAAATAACCGATACGAGGCAATTTTTGTTGTTATATTGTGTTATGTTGTATTGTTAATAGCTTCAAGCACCACCTCCATAAAGTGGTCACTTGAACAATTTCTCTGCTCTTCGTAAGTTAAGTGTAAAGTGGTTTTAGAAAACTTTGTATGTGATATTCAGCAAAATGATGTGTTGAGGTGGTAGGTATGTAGGTAGGTAGGTAGGTAGGTAGAGGTAGGTACATAGTACAACGAAAAGCTATAAATGACAAACACTATAACGGAATTTTAAATTGTACTCGAAAATGTTTGTTGCGTATTTCTTTTTACACCATTTCAACTACTATCCCTTGGATACATGCCGTTTTACAATCTAACGTAATAAACTACTATTTGATTTGCCTTATTTTGTGGTTTCTCTGGCGTTCGGGTAATTTTTTCTTATTTGCAAAACAGTAAATTTCTTTTGAGATTAACTCCTTTTGTTTGTTAACATTCAAACTTATATACAAAACACATTCAAATACACACCCAATAATTTGCTAAGCAATTTTTCCATCACTTAAGATAATCAAAAGCCAAACCCATATCCTGTAACAAAGACAAAAAAGTAAAAAAAAAAAATAAAAAAAATTGTAAAAAGTAACTTAAGGCAATAAGTTGTAGTTTGGTATACGAAACGGTAGAAACTGCTATTCTTGTAGTGTGCGTAAAAATTTCTGACTCTGACATATACTTAATCCCTTTGCTTAGGACTTACCTGGGAAAAGGACATACATATATATATATTACGTTTATGTACATACCTTAGGAGTTGTGTTACCGCTATAAATCTAAACGTAGATACGCATGTTATGCATACGCACATCGCTATGTAATGTTCCCACCTTTTTGTTGTTTCTTTAAATGATTCCTTCATCCTAGACGTACACGTATGTCTTGATATATATCCTTTTTCTTATTTATTTATTTTTTTTTTTTTTTTAACAAACTTTATCTTTTACAATAAAATTCGAGAAAAAAAATATGGTTTGTCTCCATTAAGATTTAACACATATTGAATAAATAAATGATAAGAGAAAGATACATTCCTTTGCAGAGAAATGTATCAACACATACATATACGTGTAACGCAAATGACAAACGAAAAAAAATATGAAACTAAAATTAATTTATTAGTGAGTTAACCACAGGCGCCTGAGTGACGTTTCAAATCCTACATAAGCTTTTCTTTGCATTTCTTGTTACATCTGTCTTCAAAGGCTTAATTGCTGAGGGATTACAATGAATTTCCTTATCCGAGCTTAAGCATCTGATATATATAAAGAATTTTAATTGAATATAGATCGAATTCTATACAATGCGCTCTCTCTCTCTCTTTCTCTCTTGCAAATTTTATTTTATGTGTCCTTTACATTACACATCCTCTGAAAAGCCCATCATGTTCTTGCCATAGAACTTCCATTACAACTTTTATGCCAAACAAAATAGCTTTCCGTGATAGTTTATAAGACTGCAGCCAATATATTGTTAAGTAAAAGTCTCGAGCGAATTTTTTTGATGATGGGTCCGTATTCCTAGGCTGTAAGTTTAAAATGTAAAGCACTACTTATTATAATAACAATTATGTATCAGGTTGCTTGGAAAGTGATTTTGTTTTTTCCCAACTTATGCGTAATGGCCAGAACGCCAGTTGCCAAAACTGATTGCGAAAATTTCGTTTGGAAACTTTTGCATCACGGTCTAAAGGGCCTATTAGAGGTGACAGAGACAAAGTCGACGCATTAATTGAAGAAAACCGACAAACGATCAATCGTGAGATCACTGAGGGTTTAAATCTGTTGATTTGAGGCAGGATTTTTACAGAATTTCATGGCGTACTTTGCTACGAGAATGTGCTATGAAGCAATAAGATAAGAATTGTCAGACCTACCATTCCTCTCCTTTTTTCTAATCGTAAAGATTTAATTTATGTCAAAGCGAAAGTAATTTTAGTCAAAATCTTTGCTGATGCTAACTACAACTTTTCATGAGTGGACTGAAGGACATAATATATCTTTAAATTCAAAGGTATTCAGGCGATTGATGGGTATGCAGGATGTCAATTTGTCATATTTTTGCACATTAGGCACCTCTCTTTCAATTGCACCAAATACTGGCACTGGCACCACGGGATTGTAGGGAAAATTCAAGTATAAAGATAACTATATGTCGTCGAAAGCATTACCCACCTATATGCAGTACAAAATTATCTAAAGGTACCATGGATGCCAGGCGTCCCCGGAAAGCAAACTTACTGCTAACAGCTGGAAAACGACCTTCACTTTGGCTATGTTTATCCCGAAATCGCGTGGGAGTTGACTATTTACGATATTACATGGGTTTATACAATATTTGGTCACAGGAGAGAGAGCTTTGACGGA
The DNA here is from genome assembly GCA_001077435.1 of Glossina morsitans morsitans. Taxonomy (NCBI): domain Eukaryota; kingdom Metazoa; phylum Arthropoda; class Insecta; order Diptera; family Glossinidae; genus Glossina; species Glossina morsitans. Next base: position 4,547 of record CCAG010017712.1, on the reverse strand, counting down.
TATTGCCTTACACTCTGAAGTGCGGTAGTTAAGGTTTTAAATTAACTCACGCGGCATGGGATGCCGTAGAATGAAGAGCTCATATGCAGATGGCTATTCATATTACGCGGCCTGTAACTTTTTTTTTTTTTTTTAAATGATCGATCAATCGGGGGATGTGCCTCATTCGTATAATAGAATAAAGGTAAAAAGAGAGAAAGGACCGGGAAACGTTCGCGGTCTAACGGGCATGTGTCCAAAGTGTCGTAGCGTTACCGACTGAGCACTCACTATAATTACGACCAAAGTAGTCGCGATTCTTACCTATTCGGCCACTGATGCTATCTTTTCTGATTGCAAAGTGGAAGAAGGGGTTAAATTGGGGTTTGCGTAAACCTTTTGGCAAATCGCAGTGGCAACGTTAGCCTCTGTTCGATGCAAAAAGCTGACTATTTACTATCTTCAGGGCAAACGGAAAAACCCCTACAACATCTGTCGGTCATAATTCGTACGAGATAGAAACTTTGATCGTATTAATCATCTTAAAAGGCTGGAAATTTGCTAAATCGTCAGATTGTAAAATTTCGACAATCATCCTACGGATTTGATATTCACCTTCATTTTGTATTTATTCACGTTTTCAAATTTTTTCGATTATCTTGGGTTATCTTTTTGTGACTAACCTCAACTTCACTATTTTTGACTTCTCATTGGACTGCGTAAATTCGGAAGCTTCTCTTAATATTCGATTGACTGCAAATTGAAAAGCAAATGTATCTGAGTTCACATACGCGAATTCGACACGAACGAAAGTAAAACGTAAGCTGATAGGTAAACAGAAAATTTGAAACAAGAGGAATTAATTCAAGCTTTTAGTGCGAGAAGTCAAAATATTATTTTCTGAATGTTTACATGTCCTCGTGTACATGCAGCAGCAACACAATGCAATTCACACACGTATTCAGCATCAATTGCTTGAATGTAAAATTCATTGCCAATTTTGTGAATTCAAGTCTTATAGCAAATATTTCAAATTAATTATCCTATCATTTACGTTGTTTCCATAAGTCATTGTTCATACTTTTTAATTACTAAATACATTCATTGTCTACCTACGAAGGCAGTTCGAAACAAAATATGTATGTGCATATGTGTGTATATATATATATGATATCACATTTTGACCATAAATGTACCAAGACAACATTAAGAGCACATTGTTGACCTGTCATTCATCATCTATCACCGAAACATTGTTAAAATCATGCTTATGCATAAATTTTACGTATGCATACGAAACCGAAAGCATCATTACCCGCGCCGTTATGGTTATCATATGGCTGATTTCGATGCCGCTGCTACCGATGCCAGCCCGAAAAGTTGATGCTAATGAAGTCTAACAATGCAAACACAACGGCAGACATCATTAGCAAATATCGTACGTTTATAATTATGTACCGTCATAGGTGGCAGTGTAAAGGCCTTTGATGATATTCTAACCACTTAGCATATCTTGTGTGCATATCATTGTAATATAACAACAACTGCCTATGTACCACAACTTAATCATACCTACCAGCGTATAAATATTTTCCACAATACACTTCAGGTAATATCATCCACGTTCACATAGTTTCATGTACTTTAGCATGCCCGTTATGTTTTCGCTGCGGTTAACGAGGTGAAAGCAACATGTGTGTGGACTTGTAAAAAAATTCTGAGAATGATTACCGAAGAAATTTTTCTTTCATTTCAAGACGAATTTCACATACCCCACATAACATAACCCATTCAAGAAATTCTTAAAAACATTTCATTTTCCGATAACACTCAATAGATTAGTAAGTGAATTAGAAATAATTTTCTAAAAGCATTTAATTATAAATCTCTTTTAAATATTATGCAATATTTTAAACGTTCATTTGAAAAGTACCCCAACTTAATTTAATTAACACATATATATATATATTTATATATGGGTTTTTTTTGAAAGTGGCTTGTAATTGTTGGCATAAGTACTTAGGGTACTTTCGAACGAAAGATCTCGACTTAGGACTTTGCCAGTTGTAAACACTTTATAGAGCAACAAATTTCGCATAAGTTTTATCTAAAATATCAACAAAAAAAAAAAAAATCAATTTCATTGAAATTAAGAAAAACAGTTAAGAAAATTCGCTTGTGAGCTCAGCCTTTCACGTCCAACATGTTTGTGCTAAAAAAAGAAGACGATAGTTCAATCTCGTTACTCTATAATGTTGGTTAGTTGCGGGTGATATTTCGATTTTTGTACATGTGCTGTAGGGTCATTAATACGATATACTTATGCACATTTTTATACTAAACTGCTGTAGGTATAAGTAATGAGCAAAAAGATTGATTGGCTTTTCGAAATCAGAGCTATTTCTAATATACATACATATATATATATATTTTTAGGCATAGGCAAGTCCTTTGACCTGTTTGGCCCACTTCCAACATCAAACTATGTGCACGAACTGACCTTGACTTTGCCATTCAATACAAAGCTCATATTAAAATATTTGTATGAAAGATGGACGGACACGCATTTATAGATCAATTCACAATTTGATATTTGACAAGAATATATATATACTTTTTAAAAGATTTTTTAAAGTTTCTTTTGAGTCTTGTAAACGTCTTGATCAAAAGAATGTATTCCCAAGTTTGCCGGTGCTGGGTGGTAACTATAAAAGTGCACTTGTAAGTATTACAAATGACATGGCAAAATTAGTGAACAATCACTTTAAAGGAGTGGATGGATATAAATATGCAAAAACACGAACCGCTAAATCATGATGTACAGTAGCCGTATGAAGTGCACGTACAGTACGGGAACTTAATTTTAAGGAGCAGAAATAAGAAAACTCAGTTTAACAAAAACTAATACAAAAACTAAGTGCCGTTAGTTAAAGAATTTTTTCTTATTTTTATTTTTGACATTCCTGTGGCTGCGTTTCCCTTGCATGTACAGTCTTTTGGAAAATTTCTTTGAGGTTCAAATATATTTTTTATTGATAATTTTATCTTAAGGCAGAAAAAAATTTTGAATTTTTATCTAATGTAAGTTTTTGTTTTTTCGGAAGTGTATTTTTTAATCCTTAACCCATAAATGTAGTTTTCAATAAGAGATATATTCATTTTTCATACTGTATGTCGACTTTATTGGACTACTGTATATAGTTACGGCAAGGGGTTGCTGAAGTTAGACACATTTTGGTCATTGTATTTCTCTACTGCACAGAACTGTTATTGACAGTAACTTTACTTATATAATTTTACTATATATATATATGTAAATATGTATGGACATATGCGTTATGGCTCCTTTGCATGCCAAATATGTGTGCAGCGTTGGTGAAGAAAAATAGAAAAAATTAACTTGTTTGATTTTGTATGTTGCTATTTTCCAACTTATTTGCTGCATAAGCTTCATTAATGCATGGTTACATGAGGTTACACCTCATAAAAGTGGGCGTACGTGTGATACTTTCCACTCTTTGTGTTTAGTGGCATTATTTCCGCAGCTATCCGTAACACTTCAATGAGCTATTCTACCGTGTTTTTTTCATTTTTCGCTAGATTACTTACTTGCTTTCGTAGCAAGCACTTTATATATATGTATATATATATATATATATATAGAGGAGACACATTCACGGTACGTATTTATATGTAAGCATATATACATAACACCATAGCTACGGCACTTAACAGCAGTTGCTTTTTTACTGTTTACCACTTAACTTTGTTTTATTCATTTGTGTTGTTGCTGTTCTTGTTGTCGTTGTTATTATTATTATTATTATTTATGGCAAGTGGAGCAGTGGTTCAAGAGCATGGCAGTTGTAAAATTTCTCCCGGTTCACTTTTTATACACAATTTTACAAGTGGGAAGATATAACCGATTTAACAATCGGATATATCTGAACCGGTTTCTTTTTCTTTTTTTTTTTTTTTCGTCAATATAATCATTCAGCAGGTGCATATACTTACTTGTATTGAAAATATTTAATCGAATTTCTCTTTAAAAATCTATACGAACAACTAAGACGCGTGTTCGCGCCGGAAACCCTTATAATTATTACTTTGCAACTGTAACATAAACCTAACATAGTCTGCTTGCATTCGGGGGTCGGGGTTGATATATAATTTTTTTTACGCTCGCATATTTTTAATGGTTTTTAAGAGAGTTTTTTTTTTTTTTCTTCTTTTTCCCTTTCTCCATCTCTCAATTCTCTCTTACTCCTATCTTATAAGAATATCAAACGCAGACACAAACAACCAGTAACAAAGACAACAACAACGGCAGCAACAGCAACTCTTACAATATTATTTTTTGCCAGCAGGAAGCAGTTAGCACATTTTCCTTGTTTTTCCATCAAATATCATTTGATACCGACAATTCCCGTTGCATCATCAGTGGAAAAAGAATAACGAGAGAAAAGAAACGGTCGTACGTATGTAATAATAAACGCACGCAATCATACATACACGTAGAAGAAGTGCTTGCTACTCATAATGGCAATGAACCGTTAAAATTGTATCAC